>JAAXOA010000463.1:0-23433 GCA_036561885.1 Salina celebensis
GAGAATTTAAGCTGACCACGAAATGTGACATGTGGAGTTCATTTGGAAACTCGCATTTAAAAATCCTCTTATCTCTCCATTTTCATCGAACTATCTTTTTATTTTGTATACGGAGAAACGTCACAGAAAATGAATGCCTGTTGGAAACAAGGCATCAGCGTAGATGATGGTGTGCACGCGGAGACATTAACTGAAGCATTAAAAGTTTTCTGCTAGAATTGCCTTCGCATGTTCAATTTATTTTAATGCGAAACGATCCTATCTTGATGTGAGGAATATTATTAGGGAAAAAAGAGAATATGAGATGTTTTCGAGATATTATGAGAAATTGTTTTTTTTTCCTTCAGCTGCGGACGCGCTATATAGAATTCCGTATTATATTTCATGAATAGACATCGACTTTGTTACAAACGCGACAATCAAGCTCGTCTACATAATTCAGCGAGTTTAAGCCATCGTCTGCTAACTGATTATAAATTATTTGCTTCATATACTTCCAAATGCTTTGTCGCGCTGATAAATTAACACAAAGTTTTTTTTCTTATAAACAATATTCGTCCAAGTTTACACTTGTGATAAACAAAGTTTGCTAGCAAACAGGCAGGTATTAATGCTGATGAGCTCAGAAAATATGAAAATATGTGCATTCCTTGGTCTTCTTCACGAGAAAAGCTTTAATTTGAAAACATAACATAAAATACTAAAATGACGATGTATCTGCCAAACGACTCCCATAATAACAGTATTTCGTCCAATTTAAAAAGTTGCTACCAGGCCCGACTAGATATGTACTTCATAGGATACGACTAATATAGTTATGTATGTTTTTTTGTAATAACACTCTGAATGAAATGAAAATACCTATGGGAGTCGCTTTCACGTTTGGCCTGTTCTAGTTGTTCTCTGTAAATAAAGTGAATCAGATTTTCTGCACGCACGGCATTATATTGTCGTTGCCCGCCTGTACAAGCAATTTTAATTGCAAGCCTACGTAATTAGTGTATAGATTGTTAAGGGAGTTTTATTAAGTAGAAAGACTCTTTTCAGATCTTCTAAACCACCTTTGTACTCAGAGAATTATACTTAAAAAACTACAAGCATCCGACGACATTACAGCCTGAAGTGTATCCGGAGGAAACTCACATCTCGCCAAACTAACATCATCAAAGCCGGTTTTGATTTTGCTTAGAAAACCGAAATAGAGATGAAAAGTGTTTGAAGTGAATCCAGTCGAGAAAATGCTTTTAACTGTAGCTCTAAGTCTTCACTAGTATTTTTGGCCTAATGCGCGTCCTACCAGTTTGTTCATGGTACCATCATCTTCCATTTTTCCGCTAACTACCTAAGAAAATAGTCATTATGATAATAAATGAAAATACAGTGTGGTGTTCATGAGAATCCACATTAAATGTAAAATGGGATCTGGCTTTTCTATTCATTCTCATTTATACTGGGGTGCATCATGGTACTATTCATTTTAACGTTTTTTTTATTCTAGTTTGTTTCTCCCATTCGTCTATTCTTTTCTATTTGAACCTTTCAACAATGCAGTAATAATATAGCATTGGTTTTAATATTGTTGTTTGCTCTAAGCGATTATGCTTGCGTGCATCTTATTTTCTCTACTTTACCACTTTCCCGACAAACGGAACTTTTCTTTTTAGCATCTACTCCAGGCATATTTGAATGTAGATGTCAAACAAACGAGGCTTTCTTTCGTACAAACATACCCGAAAAATCTTTTTTTTTTGTGGAGTAATATTTACTAGTTCTGTGAATGCTTATGAAGCTTCTTCTCAACACATGGAACGCTGCGCAATTGGAACAGTACCCCGGAGACTTCTACCAAACGTAATACGATTATGTGCATAGGTAATATACAGAGATTCGTCTCTTGTCTCCAAGTCTTTGTCGTTTTTTTCTCCTTTCTACTTATTTTCTCCTCTTTAGTAAAGAGCAAAAAAAAAATATTCAAAAGTATACAAAAGAGACATTTTTTCCTTGTTGAACAAAAAGAAAAGGAGAGAAAGAGAAAAAAATATATAAAAACTTGTTCTTCTTCCCGTCATGGTACATGAATTCATCGTTAGTATCGTGAATAAAATCTGGGTTGCTTGCATACAATCATGATGATCATCATTTTGTAATGTGATGTAAATGGGATGCATGCATAAAACTTGTTGGGAGTGTGTGTATGGAAAAAAAAGCGAGAAACGAAGTACACTGGTTCTACAACAGTGGTGCTTATATAGGTTTTTTTCACCACGGGAAACAGATACCGCCATCACCATCTCGTAGGACACTTCAAGGTCCGTAATAATAATGTATATTTTTTTGAGAGACCACTATAATGTAGATATGTTACGACTTTT
Organism: Salina celebensis; assembly: GCA_036561885.1. Lineage (NCBI taxonomy): Eukaryota > Metazoa > Arthropoda > Collembola > Entomobryomorpha > Paronellidae > Salina > Salina celebensis. Next base: position 2,373 of record JAAXOA010000463.1, read on the forward strand.
TCAAAAAGGAAGAGAGAAAAAAAAACGCGGAAGACGAGTTTTGTAGAAAAGAAGTATTACAGCAAGGAAAAATGCTGATGGGGAAAGGCAACCTGAAGGAAAAGATACAGAGAGAAAAGGGGCTTTTTTCTCTCTACAAGTAGAGAGCACTTACATCACTTTCGTGGTTAAGTGAAGATTACGGCGGCCTGGTGTCGGGAACTCTCGGGAATTGATGTATCCTACTCTTCGAATCAAATTCTCAAATGTCGGTAGTGTTATCTCCTTCAACAGTGATTTCTGTCATGTCTGCAAACAGAAAATTTCGCAAAGATTAAAGTTACAGTGAGACAAATTACAATTTGCAATAGGAAATCACTCGAAAAGTAGTTTTTCTCCTTGGGACGGAAATTAGTTTGAAATCACAAGGTGAAAGTCATGCTCTCTATTTTTCCTCGTGATTACTTTGGAAATTGGTTTGGAATGAGAAGTAAATTTTATATATGAAACTAGACACTTACCAGTATTAGTCATAAGTTGCATTCCAGGCTGGACCACCTCCATTCCGGGTACCTCAAGACTCTCCTTGCATTTGTGCAAGCAGGCTAGAACCGAGGGATCTTCTGATTTTACCAATGAGAAGAGAAAGTCCTGCAAGATAACCTCTGAAATGGTGTTTGAACTTATTCTCTGATCCCTGCCAACAGGCTCCAATGCTCAAAGAAGTATTAATCCCTTTGGCTGGATGAAGTGGCCAGTCATCAATCACCTCTGGATTATTTTTATCCTGCTTGAACGGCTGTCCATCAATGTACAGTTGAACCTCTGGGAAGACCATTGAAATGGCGTAGTGATGCCATTCATCGTCACAAACCTACGTTTCCAGAATACAAAAAAAATGTTATGTTTACAATATAAATTATAAAAGTGTAAACCGCACATGCGCTAACTGCCCCAGATTTGAACCATCAGTCACGTAGTTTGGTCTGGCGACATATACCATCCCTACAAGAAACTGGGCGAAAATCCCCAAGAAAAATAAACACAACGGAGAAAACATGGACTCAGATAATTGATTCTTTGAAGGCTTAATAATGCTATTGAAGAAACTGTGTCGGGTTGTGGCTTTTAAGATTCACTCAGAATTACTCTCTAAATCTATCGTCCTAAGCTTTTCGTAAGCACTTCTAAACTTTTTTTTTTTATTATGCCTATATGTTTATGGAGGAGGATGACGAGCTCAAAATCCATTTGTCTTGATGTTCAACTTGAAAGAAGATTTTTTCAATCATGCCTTATTTTTGTTTGTTCCAAGTAAACAAAAATATGGAAAGCTATTTGTTCAAGAGAAAAAGAAAAAAAAAATCTTGAAAAAGTCAAAGCTAAAGAATATACTTTCATTTGTCCCTTGACTATAGACACTAGTACCCTTTATGTAAGAGAAAACTCTAGATGCACACCATGGCTTAGATATATCCGTGAGAAAGAACTTGCTTTAAAGTGCTCCACAAAGCTATGTTATGTATAAGAGAAAGCGCGAGATAACAGACTGCTCGCATCAAAAGCATGTTTTTCATTTTTATGAAATTTCAGGGAATCACCATCACCCTTTTTTTATATCTACCCTTCGTTCCAATGTAGTTTTTTTTTATATTCATCCCAAAATTTGAAGGATTTCCCTAAAGAAAGAATCGCTTTTCTGTTTTCTTTTTCTCTTCACATCAATAAAAAAAGTTTTCAAATCATCTCCGTATATAGTCCCTTTCACCAACAGATTTTTTGGCGAGATCAATTTCTTTAGAGTTTTTTTAACCAAAAAAAAAATAACATGCAAACACTGGTCAAACTAGTATTCACCAAAATCCGGGGAAAAGTAGAGGAAATCGTGTTAGCATTTTTTCTCCTGAATGCACAAACTTTTGGGTTGTTTGGTACACCAACATTCTATTGTGATTGAATAATAACTGTTTGCAAAGCTCTATTTTGTGTGGTTTGTTAAGTGAGATGAAACCTGCAAAGTTCGTCACGTGAAATGTTTCCGTTTTTATCGCATATACAAACTGAGCCAAATGTTGAAAAAGTTGCGAAATCTTAAAATCTACATAATAAAGGGTTCGTTTTCGGACAAAAACCTGTTTGTGTTGAATTCATAGTACGCATACATTTCGCATTTTCAATGCTTAAGCCATTTAAAAAAAACGTGAATTCCCAACTGCGATCATTTATCTTGCAACACAATCCATGAATAAAATGATGAAATGATCGTTAGTAAAATTGACTTATTCCGCTTGAAATTGTTTTTTTTCCTTTTGTAGGGAAGAGAAAGCTGACTATTTTTCTTGTGAAATGTTATACCCACTTGGAAAGCGTCTACGCACGAAGAAATAGGCACATGAATTGAATTTTTTTGTGTGAAATAAAAGAGATTACATTACTGGTTGAGATGATCAACAAAAGAAAGCTATAAGAGAGGAAAGCATGCTGACGTACGTGAAATTTCGGAACCAGTTAATGAACCGGAATTACACGAATCATGTAAAGAACTCGTTGGCTGTTGAACTTCTAATAGATGATGGAAAACGGAAAGGAAGGGTAAAACCACTTGAACATATTATAGCGAAACTGTCTAGAACAATCTATTTGTATGAGAGATGCATGAAGTTTGCTTATTGATAGTGATACCTTTCATGGAAGTGCTTACTTTGTAGGAATCGAGATTTTCGCTTATATTTAATCCTAAATTTACTGACGTAAAAAGAAACATGATAAGAAGTAGTATCATTAGTACCTTGTTGATATGAATGATAAAACATAAAAATACTGTTTTCATAAGAATGTTTTAATGATCGAATTCCCAAGCTATTTTGAGTTTTTTTGACACATAAGGTTGATTAAATTCTCCAAGGTCACGTTAGTACCGAAATCCAGTAAGTTGTAAGTAAATCTTCTTCTAGACTAGTTTTATCCTTTATCCTGTCTAGTTAACTGGCGACAGAGTGATCAAAGCAATTTTCCCTAAAATGAGCTGCTAAGTGTCCCTTAATGATAGACACTGCGACTTTTATTACCTATATATGACAAGCTGAAAGTTGTCAAGAAACTTGTAGGTTTACGCAAGAAAGGAGACATCTAACATTTACTAGCAACTTTTTACCACTCAACGAGTATACCCATATTTATATTAGTGATATTGATAGGGATACGTAAGCAAGGGAAATATCCTTATTGGCTGATATTTAGGCAAAAAAAATCGCACGAAGTTTGCATATAAAATCAATCTGCCGACCGTGGCCATGAAGAATATATCACGCATACCTTGCCTGATTTACTCCTAAAATATAAATTGGCACATGAGTCGTTTACATGTCATGCTGACAATCAGCAGGTATGCGCAAGTTAACCCAAAACGCAGTGAAAGCTGCCTACCGCGTAGAGAAAATTCGTTTTTACTCTTTTCTATGAATATGTCAAGGTCTTTTAAATGTTTCACTCCCTGCCAAAACCGCTTCTGAGAATGTTATGAGACCACGTTCTTTATTGTCATTACAGTTCTCCTTTGACTTCATAATTTTAGCCAGTAGAGATCGAACATGAATAGATTTCTAGGGGACCCCTTTAAAAAAAATTGAAATTACTTCGTGAAAACGCTCGGCCTCTCACAGATGCCATTAAGTATCTAGCCCAAGAACGACTTTATAGACTCAGCCAGTTTTGACTATAATGAAACTTACAAACTAGAATTCTTATCACGGTTTATTGAACCTTTTCAATACTCATGTCCTTATATTATCACATCACTATCACTAACAATCAAATTTTGTATAATGTATACAGTACTGTACCATCGACAAAATTCCCTTCTCATCTTTCATTTGCCCTCTTTTCTCTAGATTGTAAAACTAAATTATCTCGACTTGTATTCAGAGTTTAGCCTTGCTCCAGATATACACGGAAAACCAGCCAATATGATCTACATTAACTTGACATTTAAGACATGCTAATTGGATTAAAATGGCCACTCTCCCAATAAAACTTGTTTCAACTAACGAAAAACGTCATTAAAACGCTATCTTGCTGCATCGGAAGCCAATCTTCTCTCATTCTAGTTACTTTCACTACCAAGCCGTGATCAATATCATCCTCCAACAAGAGCAAAATGCATGAAATACTCTTTACAAACATCATTATTTCTAGTACTCGTCGAGAGGTCTTCGAAAAGAAACTACCAGCAGTGGGGCTATTACCTCGCATTGAACTCGACAAAGACGATATTATCATACACTGAAAGGAAGAAAAAAAAGTTCTCTTTCACTCCGCATTTTTCTCCGTGAGTCCAACTCCTTCAAAACTCTTTTTTTCTTGCAATAATCCAGCAAAATGCAGGAAGGAATTGGCTATGTAACCATCTGTAATGGACTTTACGGCTCTCGTTCTCTTGTAAACTGCCTCTCTAAACCTTTTCCCACCGCGTCACTAACACATAACGCATCTTCAACTATTCCACGAGTTGACTCTTGACGATGATGTTGGAAAAAAAATTCTCTCGTTTTTTTTTTCGGTAAAAGCAATGCCAGCAAAAGCTAGAAGCTAAATAGACCTCGCATGCAATCCAGGAAGTAACCGTGTGGTTGAATATGGCACGAGTTTGAAACTACACATCATCATCACGGTTTGAATTACATTCTTCATTTTAACCGTTCAGTCACAGGTTGTAAAGTAAACTCCCGAAAAAAGTTTTTTTCCAGAGGCTTAGAATTACGAGTGTAGGAAGTTTGAACCTGAAACTCGCTATAATCACATTACTCTCATTTTTACATATTTATAATGTCCTCGACAGGATGGGCTTTTAAAATTTATGCACGCAAAGCATCGGATGAGGAAACATATCGATGCTGGGCTGATTCATGCTGAGAACGGAAACCACACTACGAGGCGAGGAAATATTGATTCTCCATTCTGATTTCATTTTAGAATTATGCTTCTCTCGTAGTTACTCATAGTACACATTAAAACAATAAGCTAGGAGTAGCAAACATTATGCTTCTCGTCGGCTCTCGCGTAGTTACTCATAGTACACATTAAAACAGTAAGCTATGAGTAGCAAACGAGGAAATAAACTCGCTAATGTCTGATGTCTGTGCTAAAATATTCCATTGGAGTAATGAAACCGTTAGGTAGCGTATTAGATAAGTCATGCTGGGCAAGTTTTTGTAGGACTGGAAAAGGGTTAACAGATCGAATAAAGAGAAAATGACAAAACTTTGGAATTTCTCCCTATAGGACAACAGACGGAGTTTTATTATATACCTAGTCACATTAATAGAACGTGAGTTTCGCGTAACATTTTTTTTTTCAAAATTCAACGAGCCCACACCCGTATTTTTTTTCTATCTACTGAAAATGATTCCCCGAATAGAAAGTAAAAAAAAATATGTCGCTTGTCTATAACTCAGCTAATCCAACACATAAGTTTTTGTAGAAAATTTCCGTTCTTTGGTTGTAGTACTTCACATAAATTAGTAGTGAACTGGGGGAAGAATGAGACATTGTGTATGGAATGTCATAAATGTGTCCACCACGTAATGCAATAACCATAATTTGTAGGCTGAAAGCAAAGAATAAATGACAATACGCAGACCATACGCTCAAGCATGTGGACCACCCTAACTACCTAAATGTTATCGGTTTTTAGACGTTTTCACACGTTCAAACACACATTCTCTTTGTGTATTGAATGTGTCCTATTCTGCCCATAGGCACTTTTTTCCACGATCGGAACACTATTCAGAATGTGAAAGCTATTGTGACCAGCCATCCAGAGAAATACAATTCAAGCGTCTTTTACATAAACTTCATTTCGTGGCCCTAACCTGTTCTCTAGAAAGACGAAGACACTACGCAAAAAACACCCACCTATGCTCCTCGTCACTATTTGTGCTTGGACACAAAACGAAGTTAAATAATATAAATGAGCAACAGTCAATTATGCATGGGGTCCCCGTCAAAAGGACTGATAAGTTGTTTGCAAAGGAGAAAACAAATGGGTTCATGTGTTGACTGGTAGCACGAGATTGTACTATTAGAGAAAGGGGTCGGCGGGTGAAAGCACTACGTTGTATAACGTATTTTATAACGATCTAACTTCATTGAAACAATTGATTGGCACACGCAGCAGTAGGGATTTTCCAAGTTAATAAAGTTTTAGTTGGAATGGCTATGAATTGAGTACAGTCATTTCAAAATTTACTTTCTATACCGTATACAATACTCTGTCGCAGCTACTATAGAAGACATTAGTAACAGTACAACGTATATTCTAGCTGGGTTCTAATGTGAAATGTTTGTTCAGAGCAATACCGAGAAGGAAAACTTTTCCCAACAAAAAGGGTCTTTTTAATTTTTTTTTTCGTAAAAAAAATGAAGACACAACAACTTTCATTTTCTTAGAGAAAAGCCCATTACTGTTATTGCTTTATATTGGTAAATGAAAAATACCTTGAGAAGTCTTGGCACGAACACATAAGTTTTCTACATACAATTACTGCACAGTCTCGTCTAACCAAGCATTCCAGCTATCGATCAAAGGCAACAGAAGAGGAGGGAGAGAGAAAGATTGTGAAAAAAAGAAGGGAAAAGGAATGGAAAAGAGAAAAGGGAAAAAGAGTGAAAGGTCCGTCATCAAATCAAACGCCGGATATAAGCTCAATTCTAACAACTCATCTATCAAAATCCAACAAAGGACCCTACTGTGCCTTTTACAATTCCCTCACAACAATTACTTCCTCTTCTCAACAGTCACTATACATTCGACCATCCCCTCGGCTGCATCAAACCGTATAAAACCTACATTCTCTCAACCGTCCCGCATCATTTTACGTCCGCTCTTGTGATATTTTTTCCACCATTTCTTTCTAAGGTGGTATAACCATCTCCCAAAGTAAACGGAGAAAGCAGGTATTTCCATTTTCTTTTGTAGCGTGTTTGTCTTCTATAATTTTCATTCCATTCGGGTCTCATCAGACACAGCTTGTTATTGATGGTTTCTCCTTCTTTGTGCTTTCGTCTTTGCTAAATATTGGTTCTATTTTTTTTCGATAACACTACTCGGGCCTTGCGAAGGTCACCTACATGCTTCCTTGTACTGCATTGCCGTTGTTGTTTTTCCCCCAAGATGGAAAGTTGCTAAGTTACGGTTTGTAATTCAGCCAACAAAATACTGAGAAAAGAGACAGTAGACCGTGAAAGAAGGAAATAAATATATTCTCAAACTACCTAAAAACCCAATTTATGGGCCAAATTACATTTTGCAGAAATTCCTCCAAATGACCCTCCACTGGATGCACTTGTCATCATCAAGTACATCACAATGACATTTATTCCCGGTTAAATCCTAGCATTATATGTATGCCCAGAACACACACGTTGCAAAGCAAAAGACAGTACCCAAAAAGGTAATGTTAAACTTGCTAAAAAGCTCAGTAAAAAGATGAGTTCACTAGATGGAAACGGAAAACCATTAATAATTTATGGAGTTTGTGCCCAACTTTGGAAATCTATAAAACAACTGCGACGTTAGATAAATAAAAATCTGTTTTCATTTTTAATGGACCACGTTTTTTTCTCTTTTTGCTTCAGTGACATGAGTCCACCTTAGATAACATTTTATTTAGTGGAACAGACGAACCATCCTCATTACTGTCGAGTTCCCTATAAACCATCAACATTTTACCTTTGTCCATCCCTATTTACTTTGAAGTTATGTAATTGTGGTTGTTGTTTCTTTCTACTATATCATCATCCGACACGAGCTGACAGTATAGGAAATGAATCCGTCTAGATTGTAGCTCTGCCTTGTCACTTTCAATGCGGAAACTGTTGTTGATCATGATGAGATTCATGAAAGTTTTTTTTTTCCTTTTGCGCTTCGCTATCTACCTCTGAATGCAATATGTCCGTAGGATGAGACTTGTAGCTGATTGGATTTGACAAGAAACCCTCTCTCCTTGTAGTTTACTCGCACATCATCACTCCTAACACTCCAGACAAGAGTCAAGTTTTATTTATGTGTAACAATATCAACTCGTTAGACTCAACGTTAACTCATGAAGAGCTTCTATTATATATACTTTACGACCGCAACAAATACTGCATTAAACTAGTCTACGTGCCTGATTCTATCGTCCATGAGATCAAGCGTATTCAGCAGTTTTCAAACTCTCTGATCAAAACTATGTTTGGTTTGTACAAGTAAAAGTTTGAAAATACCTCCTTTTGTGATTGTAACCTGAAAATTCACGAAATATTTACACAGAAAAAATATCAAGTTGTAACCGTGCACTTGGTCTTTTTACTGTTAAATCGGGTGTTTACTTCAATAGGGAAAGTGAATGTCTATTTTTTTGTCCTTGTAACCAATTCTACTGCTTCCTGGCTTTGATCCAGAAGAGACTGTCAAAAATGCAAACTGAGAGAAAAAATGAAAATGATGAAAGACTACTACTGCTTAAGCATTTCAGCAACGTGACTGTCGGGTCGAATGACTTTTGATAGGAGTCACCACTGCACCCGTCTTGCTTTAAATAATTGTGATTTATGGAACATGGGAAGAAAGTGATTCCACGTAAATCACAAGCTAGTTTTTGCTAAATACATGTATTTATCTCATCAAGACATTTCACTTAGGCTCTTTGGCGAGCCAGCGAACCATACGAAAGCGCTGACTCCTTTCTGTTTTTCTATTATAATCATAGCCAAAATCACAAGCTAGTTTTTGCTAAATACATGTATTTATCTCATCAAGACATTTCACTTAGGCTCTTTGGCGAGCCAGCGAACCATACGAAAGCGCTGACTCCTTTCTGTTTTTAGTTTTTTTCTATTATAATCATAGCCGCACTATGGTCTCTACTCTAATATGACCAAAAATGAAATGTGTTTTATGCTACTTAACGTAATAATGACAGTATGAAATTGTTAGTGATGTGTGAAAAAGTGGTAACAAAAGTAGAGAGGGGAAGCTGACTCTTCTGTATCAAAAAAGAAAACGGGGAAAGTATTCTTTTCCGTCTTGGGATTTACTATCTTCGTCATTACCAAGCATTACATTACATTTGAAGAGAGAGACAGAGAAAGAAAAAAAAACGGGAGGGAATAAGATTGGCCTGATTTCCCAATGATCCAAGCAATTCCCACAAAATGAGTTATGGTGGCGTGAAAAGGGGAATGGTGCATGAAATTGAGCATACATGTAGAAAAGAATATGACATGGACATGTAAGCAACAGAAGAAGAGGAAAAAAAGAAAGACGACATGAGTTTGAGTGTAACATATCAAAAATGTGATGTATGATTTACGAAAAGAGAAAGGAAACGTACTATTAACGGTACGAAGGGCATTATAAGAGGTATACATGTCTTAATAACAAACTCATACACTTTCTCATCCCATCATGGGAACCCAAGAAGCACATCTTTGGAAAAACGCACAATTTTCTTCTCGTCCTCGTCATAAAACAGATAGAATAACTTTCATTTCCAGAGACTGATATCTGATCCGGAGAAGTGGAGTGTGCGCCAGTGTGCAATATTTTTTTTTGTATATTCTCTACAGCCATGAATATCTACATTGTTTTATTAGCGAAATTTTCGTTTTGAGCGATATGACGGAGAAAGTGTACTTTGGTGTGTTGTCTGAGCTCAGGCTGTTGTTGAAGCTAGCATTCATGCTCATACGTGTGTAATCAGTGGTATATCCTCCCAGGAGACAAAAGCCTTCCGATTGCATCCACCACAATTTCCTTCATCTTTGCTGTTTTTTTATGCTGGGAAATGGCAAGAGAAAACAGATTCATTTTGCTGACTGGCCAGACTTTATTTTAGTGAATCGCTTGATCTGCATAAACGACGACTATCGTCATCATGTTTTGTGGAAGTGCTACTGTGTCACAGAATTGCTTTATGTGAGAGAAAATTATTGAGGAATTTATGTAAAATGGGGAAAAGCTTTTAATACGGTTTTTTTGTTTGCAAATAATATACTACTGATGAGGCTGGCTACGAGACGTCTGATGGGAAAACTTTTCGAATGAATGTAAAACCTAAAATTATATGTGTGCAGCAAAACTAATTAATTATGTAAAAGCTCATTTCACAACTTTTTGGGAAATCATGCTATTAGCATTTTCGATCACCATTGGCGCATGAGAAACAAATTTTATTCTTGGTTTTTTTTTCTCTCTGATAGTATACCACAAAATGCTCGCAGTTTATACCATTGCCATGTCTAGTTTCAGTCGACAGGAAACTCATTCATTCATTGACAAAGAGATAAACGAAGCGGTTATGATTGGGTAGTAAATTTTACTTACATCGTTTTCATAAGATATACGCGTTTGTAAGACAGCACAATGTAAGATTGTATATTTTCATATAACGAGAAAGTTGAAAAGTATGGTATAAATGAAAAATGAGTTTTTTTCCAGTCCCTTCATATTTCAATATTTCTTTCCATGTTTTCATTTCCTCCAAACCTCCTCCAGTATCTATTAATTTTCTCCTTGAGACTCTTTTGCGTTTTGCCAAACTACACTGTGTTTTCATTTGGAAACTTGAATTCTTTAGAACCGCACTTAGGCACACCGTTACTTTATGTGTGGAATGGGGGGCAGCGCATCAATTTGTTACATTGAATAAAAGTGAGAGGGAAATGAGGCTTCATTACCTGAGGGATCTTCCATCTCCATTCTGCTGGTCGGAATGTATTCAGGTCTCCATCCGAGTGCTCACGTCGGAGAAGCAGAATCAGTCGGCAGTTTCTCACAAAGAGAGCAAAATGATGTCGATTCATTTCTGTTAAGGGAAAGTTGAAAAAAAAGAACACGAAAATTATTCACATTATTCCTCTTTCATGAATGTCAAACGCTCTAACTACAAATATGTTTCACCCTAATAATATGCATTTATTCGCTGCGACACATACACATACACACCATCAAAACAAAATTGTAACCTAAAAAAAGTAGTCTGAGTTTCCATTCTCTATGAAAATTGGCCAAACAAGGGAAAAGATCCTTTACAGTGGGAATGCAGTGATAAAGTCAAACTAGTATACATGTGGGTTGGTATTTTCAGTGGATTATGATGATGGTGGAATGCAATTCAAGTATATAACTAAAAGGAAGTTGGGAGAAAGCTATATATATAAAAATGGCTATTCGCATACCCTACCTATATAAAAATATATAAGCTCTCAGGTATATAGTCAATTTCCATTGTTTGCGGTGGAAAATGGCAACATAAAAAGTCTGTCGTAGTGTGGTCGCATGTATAAGAGTATTATTTTTGTGTAATGTGAACGTGTGTGGCATATCTGCATACAACGTAAGGAAAAATACCCGGAGGCAATCAGAGCCTGTTAAATTGATCGCGCCTTTTTCTCTGCAGCAAACCCATATAAACATTTAACAGCCCTATGAATACATTACATTTTTCCCCATTCCACCTATACAAAACTACCAGCTAAAAAAATCTCCATTTTTCCTTTCTTCTGTGCCATATTTTCTCCCAAAAATGGTTAAAAGATATCTAAAAGAAAACATTACAGCCTATGTTCTAGTTAACCGAACCCAACAAAAGTAAACTCTCATGTCCAATGCAAACGCAATGCACTGAAACGAAAATATAAATACTGCATAGTATTTGTACGAAAGGGTTTCTGAACTGATTTCACTCGTTTTTTTTTCTGGGCTATGTAAACTACGAGAATCATACATGGTAAAGGTTGTTATTGTTATCTTATCAGTATCCTAATAATTTCCCATGTCAGTTTCGTTTCACATTTCATTGCATCAGGATTTTCATCCTTTTTTTGAAGGGCCATTCTCAGCTAACAAATGCCCTCGGCTCTTCATCCGATGAATACAGAGTATAAATGAAACCTGAAAACAGATCTCCTACGCGTCTAGTTTGCTCATTTAGTTGTAAATGCAAACTCTAACTGGATATACAAGCTCAATATCATGTTATACAATCCGACCGCTTGATTTGTGGATTCGATGTTGAAGACAAGAGCAACTCCCAATTGCTGAAAGAGTAAACTGTGTGTTTTTTGTTATGCGATCTATCAAACTGGTGAAAATTATGGTTGTAAGCATTGAGCATTACTCTTCTGTTATATTTTCAACAACTTGGATTAGTTTTTTCATAAAATCTCGCGTGCTTTTACTTGCAGGCTGACTGCCACATTCGTTCATGCAAAATAGCCTATGAAACTTTTCATAATTGAGCTTTGGTGCAAAGTGCTGAACATATTTACGTTTCTAATGTTGGTATTATTCACTTCCCCATTCAATATATAAAATATAAAAATCACTACGAAACCTCTCGGGTCTGTACTGTTTTTTTGAATCTCATCACTTGGCAAAAATAATAAAGTAGTAGTTGTGGTAAACCTATTTTGACAGGCACGCAAGCCCAGCCAGCAAAAAAAGTATTACCTTTTCACTTCGATTCTGTTTGATACGAAAACCTTGACTAGACAGCCACATTGAAAACAAAAAGTCCACTTATACAATTACCGAGAAAAAAAATGTATTGCGCAAAAAAAAATCAAATCCGTTTCTCCTCTCTTTGAAGTGCATGGGCAAAGCCTGTTACATATCCAATTTTCAGGGTAACTCGGTATACTTTTCTTTTTCAATACAAGCTGATAAGTCTCTTACTTAACTAGTATAAGCTACTTACGTCCATGCTGGTTAAAATGAACAAGTTTTTTATATACGATTCTCTGATTTTCAATACCCTCTGGTCGGTGAAGGACCATGTAAATTGACAATATGATACGCTCAGCTATCAACTACATAAAAAAATGTCTCGTGTTTCGTTCTGAGGCTTTTCATGTCATCATCATGTTTAATATACGAAACACGTACTAATATGTACTCATACTTCCCTTAATTCCAAATAATTACTATTATGTTTATATGAAATATATAGAGTATTTACATATAAAACTATGTACATATTTTTTATAATGTTAGCAAACCTAGTTATACTCAAACCTGACCATGTTCCTATTTTGCGAACCACTCTGGAAACATTCGCCTTTATCATCAATTCAATGGATCCTTCGAGTACTATGGTAAACGGGAATAGCATGAAAATCTCATTTCCTTTTTCTCCAACCAGAAGGTAAAAGATATTATTACTTGGACTTTTGAGCAGCAATGAAAAGTGGAGAGAGAGGATGAGGGAGGAAACTAGCGACAAGAGGATGAGAGAATATAAAAGGAGAAAATAAGATGTATGGAACACAATGAAAACCTTCAAGGTAGTCGGGAATTGAAGTGAATATCTACCTAACAGACAGTCCCATGGCTTCAATCGTTCGTAGTATTGTATGCATCTGTCATGTTTGCTTGACTGCGTTCACGAGTTACCATTTTTATTACGGAAAATGTTCAGGAGCTCGACATTATTGACTAGAATATTGCAGGGATTTTCAATCTCACACATATTACTTACTTGTATCATGGATTTTTTTTATCGGGTAAATCGACGGTAATATATTGGATCGTGGAAAATAATAGTAATCATAATATTGCCATTATTTGTGAGAGTCGCAGTGTGTTCTTCTGATTTACATTTCGCTTGAGAGCAGGTGTAAAGAAAAATCAACACAGAAACCCAATACCGTATTATAATACCAGCTGTGCTTTCCATTTGGAACTGTCGAGTTTCATTTCCTTCAGGAATGGTTAACCAAACACAACATGCATCCATGCTGGTACCTGATCTTTTTTTATGACAAAAGCTAAAAAAGAGATTGGCTGTTTAAATCCTTTATGATGGCAGGCATTGTTTAGAAACCGCTACTTACGCGTATTTTCACAAGTTTATTATGACAAACTTGCAATAGTATGGTAAAAAGAAGTATTTCTAGCATGTTATATGAAGATTTAAACAATAAATAGAGGGAAAAAATACTCACTGTGATCATCAGCATTGCAGATAATGTGTTCTTTGGTGTGACGGTCGAGCTCTGGGTGAGCAGCATGCTTCATCCATGAAGCAATCGTGAAGTTATCTCCAGGACTGTGAGACACCAAGCCATCTGGGACAACAACGGCTGTGCTGGAACCATCAAATTCAAACATTGGGTCGCTCTCGTGTCCTTCATCGGTGGGCAAGGATTTGGTCCATTCTGTTCCCAATCCTGAGGCTTGGAAGCAAGTCAACACTTTCTGTGCTTGCACCTGTTAAGTGATAAAACCCATAGATAAAATCAAATCACCAGGGATAACGTTATTTATATAACCACCACCATGTCATTGATAGTTTAATGAATACTTCAACGGATATTGATCCGCTAACTGCTTTGGTAAATTACTGAGTATGAGCTCCATAGCACAATGCATGTAGTATGTAATTGGAACTGTTGTGGTAACCATCCATCATGATCAATTCCCAAGGACGCTATTCTTTTTACTTTGCGTCTCTGACATTTCCAAACGCGAAGACATTTCTCTTGACATTCACTGCTACTGAGAGCAGTCAAAACCACGAAGATTAGGGAAAGCTACTAACCTACTTTACTTTCATTCTTTTGTGGACCTCGCCATTAAAGCGTCATTTTGTTTTCACATTAACTACTAGTTTCACATATGCATCATCATTTTTTATCCTTAATTTTCCCTTGACTCTGTTTTTCTCTTTTACCAAGTGCAGTAGTCGCATGACTAATCCTTTTTGAGCAAGTGAAAAACAAAAAAAAAAGTTTTAATGCAATCAGTGTAAGATAACGATAGTAAAAGTAAATCAAATGGAGACATAAAACGTTTACTTTTTTTTCTCTCGCTAATGTTTCAGAAGCCACGCAAACTTTTTTCTCTATTTTGCTGCATCATGCATTCCTACTTAGCAGCTGGCTGTGAGCCCAAACTAACTATCACAACAATTTCTTTTCATAAAACAATTCATTTTCTCGGCAGTACACAGTTTGAGCTTTTTTTATGCAAGCATTTTTACTGCCAAGATAATTGGCAGTATCCATTCATGTGGCTTCTCGGCCAATGTAAACTTTTTTACAACTTTCCCTGCTTTCACCGTACAAGGACAATTTTCCAGCATTTTAGAAGCATCTTTAGAAAATAATACAAACAACAGGNACAAGGACAATTTTCCAGCATTTTAGAAGCATCTTTAGAAAATAATACAAACAACAGGCGTAGTTAGTTACTATCCTAAGTGAAAGCTAAAGAGAATAGTAGTCGGTATCCATTGTTGTCTGTTTTTAGGCAAACATGCACTCTCAAATTACAATGAAACTTATGACAAGTACAATGAATAAAATATGTTCTACAAAGGATTTCATGCGCTCTACAAAATGCTTTGAGGGTGACGTAGAATTCATAGAGTTCAGAAACTAACAAACACAAACAGCTTTCTCCATTAACTCTATGCTCAAGTATTTTCCTCTTTTCTTGTGATCCAACAGTCTTGAATGTTTACACAGTCTTTGGGATATTAAACTTTTGTCAAATGTGATAGCAAATTATAAACTTTTGAGCCTTCAGCTGTTAACTTGGTACGATTAATACTCAGCTACGGATTTTTGACAACAATTACATTTTTGTTTTCGTACAAACCATAAAATATAACTGACACGGTCGTAAACTAAAAAAAATATTCTCATTTCTACTGACACAGTATCGTTACATGAAAAAGAGGAAATTAACAATAGTTGTAACTTATCTTTTGACTTGTTCATAATATTCTTACAAACGAGGAGAAATTTCTAGAAATAAAATACGACCAGAGAAAAAAGAAAAAGAATTTACAGAACAACTGCATAAAAAGTAGTACATTCTACGCTGCCTTTTTTCAAGTTACGAATTACAAATACCATCTGGGATGCATTAAAGCAAGAAGCGTAACAACATGAATGAATAGCGTAAAAAGTCTATTGGGCTATTAAATGTGCCGTCGTTTCATGTGCAAAAAAAAATCTCTTTACGCTTCCCGCTATAATTATAGTATCATTGCAAATGTTCAAATAAGAATCTTCATTTCGCAACCATCCATCGTTTCACGCCTTCTCGCGAAATTACTTTCTCCACGAACTATAAAAAAGGTTTTTTTTGTGCGTTAACTCAAGCCAGACCTTTCATAAAAAGTACACACTCACAGACAAAAACACAGGTCTATAAAATATCCTCCTTTTGTACTCTTTCACTGATGAGCAATTTGTTTAAAATTTAACTTCGGGTAATTTACGCTTTCATGTATTGAGCTGTTGAGCAACGTCATGAAGCGCGTGTCTATGAATTTTATCTATGCATTAGCCAAACTATTTTTTACATTTAATCTGACGAGCTTGTAAAGATTGCTTGTGTTGTCTGTCTAATCTAATTTCTATTACCTTTTGATATGCAAATTTTTAATCCTGCCAATCCACTATGTCCACATGAACAATCTCTCAGTGATTTCTTTACACAAGCGGTGTGTCTTGAGTTGCTTCTCTGTCTGGCATACCAAACGTGTCTGCTCATGACAATAATTTTTTTCTCTATATATAGAACCTAGGCCGATTAATATAGAAAAATACTGTTGTGGGTGAGCTCTTTCTTTATAATCCTTTCATCATCAGATTAATGTCCTCTCTCCAGGACGGTTTTTTTCGTCGACTGTTTGGGCTCCAGTTCACTTTATTTTTTACCTTTTGTCCTTTGCCCTTCCGCTCTCGGTACACTACATATTTTCATGAAGCAACAAGGCTTTGTGATGCATTTTTAGTAATCTTTTAGTATTATTTATGTATAAAAGACTGCCAGTAAAAATGAAACCCAACTCACCGATTATTACTCGGAAAAAAATTCTAGGAATGTAATAATGGGAATAAAACTAAGAGGAAAGCACTAGTGGTTTTCATTTTGACCCGGAGTGTCGTGTGACAATATTACTTCGTAGTTTGTACACATTCTAGTGCACAATATTTTTCCGCTTATACCCAGCCGATCATGTCGTTCCAAGTTTTTACTGGCAGAACTACATTCCCAGCACACGGCCTTCTATACAAGAAACCGGAAAGAATCCTGGAGTCATGCTGTCCCTAAAGGATATGGAAAAATACTTGGAACAATCATTTCAGAGTTAGTGGAATGATGCAAGAGACGGGAGCGATGATGATGATACTACAAATGCGATGAGAAAATTTAAGCTTTTCTGCGCAAATGTGCAACCTTAAGGAAAACCTAAAGCTTCTCTAGAAACCCCATTCTAAAACTCAGAATTTCCAACAGTTAAGTGCACCCACTACTTCTTACTGATAGACTTATAACAAGGGACTTACAGCGGCAACATCGTTACATACACATTATGTAAAGACGCATGGGTACAATGAAAATTGACGGGATGATGGTTACTTGAACATATACAATAGTAAAAAAATCAGGGAGCAGCTTGAAGTAGAAGTTTGCTCTCGGATTCTTATCATTAGTAGATCTTCCAAAGGTTTTTATACAGCTACATACAGCATAGATTCATATAAAAGTCAATATTGACATTGAAGTACATAGTCACATTGTGTCACTGGGAAATGTACAACTACATTACATAACTATACTTTGTGATTGGTAGTAATGAAAGAAAACATAGAAACCATGCGTGCAGAAAATAAAGTGAAAGCTATGCATATATGCTGGAAATCGAGTACTTGGAGCAAGACACATCGATGATTGGGAGCCACTCATGTGCAACAAAAAGGCCCTGCGCTTGCTACTAGATTCGTGAATGAAGAGCTCGATTCAAAGAGAGAAAACAAAACTTGAAATTTTGTCAAGTATGTACTGCTGGCTCTTCACGATTTCTACTCTATAAAAGAAGGATCGAAGTAATTCCCATACTATCTCTGAGTAAGGTTCACTTCTGAACAAAAAGTTTTGTGTGTAGTGCGCATTAGTGAAAAACTTCTTTCACGTTCAACTCACATTATGACTCAATTCCAACATTTGCATGTGGTTTGTATGCATATCGGCTTATTTTTTAGGAAGTAACGGTGCGAATAAAAATTAATGGAAATACAATGATATGACATGGTGGAGTAAAACTTGTGTAGATGAGGGAGGTTTTTGCTTACCACAGAGCTTTCTTTGTGAGTGAACTCCGTAAGTGTCCCGGTCGCAACCCTTGCCAATGTGATTGGTGGAAAGCTGGAGCTTGGTTTCAACAGTGTTGATTGCACAAGGGATGTCACAAAGTTCAAGAGAAGCTTCTGGAAACAATTCTTGCCTTGAAGAACCGGGTGACATAATCAATCCTCTCGGGAATACCTAGAATTATCATAGAAAGCACAAACTTTTAGTCATAAATTCAAACACGTTTCTCTCGTTTATCTTGCGCGGCTGCTGGCCTCTCTTAAAGGTGGCAAATACCTCTCTGATAAAACAACGCGAACAGAATCATCACACAAGGAAATGGAAAGGGTTACAACGCGAAGCTCATATTTAAAACATTTTGTATAACTTACAATCTAGTATTTACGCCTATTACGCGCACAACCTGCGATATTCTTTGTAGAAATAGAGAAAACTGGTAAGGAACAACCAGAAATTATAGGATAACCTTATTAGGTTAAGGTGAACTTTCAGAGAAAAAAAAAGTAGCGTGGCTTTTCAGTCAGTGGAACACATTTCACGTACTGCTTATCCATGCTGGAGAGCATCAAGTGTATGATAATTAATGCAGTTAGTAGGCAGAAAACGAGAGAAGAATGATACAACGTGATATAAGGCATGAGACTTTCCCTATCGAATACCAAGACAATGAATTGATCCCCTCTTGAGACTTTTACGATACAGAGTTTGGTTTGCTCTTGAGATATTCCAAGTGTAAAGTAATTTTATTAAACAGCAGCATTTTATAAATGGCTTTTTACAAAAATCGTAGAAGCTTTTTTTGGTACTCCCACGAAAGAAATAGTATTGCACAGCTATTTTCATCCACTTGAATGGGAAAAGGGCTCTGTGTAGGTTTGAAAAATGCTCCTTTGCTTATTATGCTTTCATCTCTTTTCTCTGTTTGCATTCATCTTTTTTCTTTACTCGCTCACTTTCACGGGACCCTTGTTTATGTACCAACTAGGGTGCTTTGGGGAAGGACAATTTCTTAAAAATCGACGAATCTGCATAAAAAATTCTAAAGAAAAAAAAATACATAATATAAGCCAGATGTCAAGTGATAAGTCACGTAGATAACAATAGTTCTCCCTGGTGTAAAAAAAAGAGTATTATCACTTGCAGTAAAAGCCTGGAATGCATATATTTTATCATACTAAGGAAATATACACAAAGATTCTAAGCAAAATAGGGAATTCCTTTCATGGTGTGTTGAGCGGAATGAGAAAATATGATCATGAAATAACGTAAACTTGCATAATAAGAATACATATAAAAACTCCCTCTCTAGGCTTTTTAAAAATATTTCATTGTCATTTCTTTCCACCATCCAATATTGTAAATTGTATAGAGAAAATTGTAAAAAGAAGAAAAAAAAAGTTCAAACCTTGCGAGGAAAAATACTTTCAAAGATTCCGCATCAATTTTTGCCTATTTTCTTTCCCATATAGAGATGATTTCATTTTAGCTCTATCGATTTTAGATATTACATTTATTTAAAGCATCACCATCACCAGTATTACAACAAAATAGGGAAATGAATTGAATTCATTCTTAATTGTGTATTCTTCAAACTCATTTCTTTTATGCTTTTTTTCCTCTACCCACAAGAAATTTCTTGGTAGGAATGATAATATTGTTAGCGCACTGACGAGAGAGAAAAAAACTTTATTTTCATCTAATTTCCATTTTTTGCGCCTTTCCTCCTTGAAATTTGCACAAGGAACAGACAAGTCAACAACAACAAGCAGTTTTCTAGTCTTTCTCCGCTAAGATATTCATTTCATCAATCACCTTATAATATAAATGAGATAATGATTTTATTTTGTTCGCCTTTCATCACATACAAAACGGCAAGGAACCAAGTGGAAGAGCTAGTGAAAGCGATAAAATTTTCGATAAACGTTTCACTGTAGAAAGCAACGAGAAAAGAGAAAAAATATATCTTTTGATGGAAATAGCAGAAAAGACAGAAAGTCAGACGAGCATAAATATACAACAGTACCAGTGGTAGATCTACTTTTAAGTAAATGCATGGAACAGCTTCTGGCACTTTTCTCTCTCTTTATGTTCTGTCTCGCCAGGTCTCTTGCCAATGTAAGGAATGCATTAGGAAATGAGTGTTGTGCTGAATTTTGTTTTTATTGCGAACAAATTCTGTTAAATTATCTAGGACAGGAGACAATCTTTTCTTTTCTAACTACCATCTTCTTAATTCAACTAACGTAAACACCATGTGAAAAGTGTGCTACTAAGCAGTCATCGAAAAGCGCAAAACGGGAGACGCAAAAATAAACAGAAAACCTGTGTCGTTGTTCAGTTGTGTATTGCAAATAACAGTACTCAAATCTAATCTTTTTACTTTTTTTTCTCGCTCATCTCCACGGACCAATTGTTGTGTCCTGTGCATTTCTATTTTATTCTTGGTCAGTTGGGAGAGTTCTCCAAGAAAATTCGCAATATCATTCATTCTCTATCTATGCAAGCCTTCCAGACCATATAAACATACTTCTTTTTATACTGTAACAAAAAACAAAGTAACACTCTACAAAGATAAGCCGTACAATGTAAAAAAACACTTGTTTTTATATTCATGAACATACAGTTCTTCCACACAAAAAGTCCTTATGATCCTCCACTTTACGATTTGTGAGTTTACACAAAAAAAACCAAGTCTTCGAATATATCTTGAACATTCAACGAAAAGAGAAAGGCGGATGAAACATAAAAATGTATGATGTAGTATGTTTGTCATCTTATATATATTTTATAAAACGTATGGCTTAGTTGATAGTTTGTATGCTTTGTATGGTACTCTTTGGTATGTAATGGCAGAGTAGTAAAAGTAAAAGAGAACGAGAAGCGGCAGTTGGGAGAGTAATAAAAAAAAGTGTAATGGTATGCGCTCCACCA
>JAAXOA010000464.1:0-23429 GCA_036561885.1 Salina celebensis
GTTTTGGGATCACTTACAGTGCACGCCCACCAGCCATCCATGGCTGGCACAAAGCCGATTATGGCCGGGCTGTTTATGGCTGAGCCACAGCCATCTATGGCTGTTAGAAACCAATTTTGACAAAATCCCTGAAATATACAAGCTATTTATGGCTGACATACAGCCATAAACGGCTGTGAGAAAATTGTTTTGGGCTTTTCTCAAATATCCGACAGCAAAATTGTTTGCTGAATGCATCATTATAATCCTTCGACAATGGGTAAAATTAGCAATTTTTGAAACTTGCTTGCCAATTTCTGGAACTCAGTTAAAAAACGGTTACAAAATACTTACAGCCGTTTATGGCTGTGTGTCAGCCATAAATAGCTTCCATACTTTGGGAGTTTTGTCAAAATTGGCTTCTAACAGCCATAGATGGCTGTGGCTCAGCCATGAACAGCCCGGCCATAATCGGCTTTGTGCCAGCCATGGATGGCTGGTTGGCGTGCACTGTATTATGTAATAATTAGCCCTCATGTTATATAATATTATATAAGAAACATGTGTCATTTATAATTAACATCGCAAATTGCGTATTGATCTACAACCGCATAAAGTGACAAGCACGAGCAATTTCTTTTATATCAATCAAATGAGTGTATGTATTACGATACGATAGTACGAAGTACGATATTTACGATTGAATCTTAGCGTATTTGTAATCTTCGGATGTTTTTTTGCATCGAACTTCGAATAGATGTACATCCATGGTTTTCCCAATTTTAAAAACATTTCATTATTATTATTAATATTATGTACTGTGTACGTACGCAGTATTAACTATCAACTATCAACTATGCTCTTTGGATAATACCTACCTTGTCATACATTGTGATTTAATGATAAGGCGGTGGTGAATCTGCGTATTGCGTATCTTTCTTTTGTCCTTGTTTTAATATTTTAGTGCTAATTTCCTCTGCACACTTAGATGCGTTGCTGCAAACAAACGGATTAGTAGTAATGATTGGAAAAGCTATTATTGTACATTTTTACATTTATTTATCGGACATAAAGATATAGATGAGCAGTGATGCGGAGTATTAGGTAATTAAACATTTTTACAATCAACCGTCAGAGACAGAACTTGGGACATAATTCGAACTCGAGCTTATAAGTTGTGTATATATTGATCATATACATGAATACTGTGAGTGAGTGTTGACTCTGTGACAAGTTACTATGTATAGGTAGATAGTTACATACATAGAACAAATCTGAAAAGCCACGCTTTTAGCAAAGTTCGTTTTACACTTCACTAGCATACGTCAACAAACGGATATTTCAAGAAGACGTTTTAAAGTCGTTGTTGTTGTAGAGAACACAAATAAGTAATCTACTTTGTTGTGTTGCCATTTTTATCTAATCGAGTTCCTACGGCTTTGGATTATCATGTGTTCAGATTGGAACACAATGTTATCAGTGTGGAAAAATTTGTAAGTTCTCGATAAGTTAATTCATTGAAGTTCTTGAGTCGAACTAATCGTAATTTATGATATGCATATGACCGTCAATCGAATTGGTCATCGTGGTCGTGTTCTGATCAATTCGTGCGTTTGAACATTCGTAAAATCCAAGTTAAATTACATGAAATTTTTCTTCTACCATTTTTCTTTTCTTTTATATTATGCATGACATTTTTCTCGTGTAAATGTTCCAATCCAAACTTTTCCTAACCTAATGCAGTATTGTAAAATCGAAGTGAAAGCGCGTCAAAGTCGCCAAGGCACCTAGCTATAGCTTTTGGAAATTGGCATTGTATTATCTAAAAAACGATTACACGGCCCACTCCAGGTCTAAGGTAGGTGGGTCACTTTCACACAAAAAATACAAATTAGACTATGTCATACATGCGATCCTGATAATAGTACAATAATGCCAACGTGACAAAGTTTTCCGTCAGGGAACGTTCAGTCGCACATTCTTCCACATTATATAATTCATGCACATGGCTTCCATCGAACAAGATTGCATGCGAACTCTTGTCGACTTTGGCAATTTCATATAAGAACGGAGTGGATGGTTTGTCACATCTAGAAAATCGACTTTAAGGTGACCTTCAAAAGTACCGAAAGCTTCCGCTGGAATTTTCTTTTTTATATCAAACGCACAGTTCCGAACCAAAGGGGAGATTGTGTAGACAATATGTGTTGCGAAAATAGCGCGCATCCAATCGCGCGTCACGAGGTTTCCCTGAGAAGCTCTCAAAATACTAGCATACTTACGCATAAGCGTGTTTGCAAATGATGCGGCTCGTTACTCGTTTCCCATATTCTCTTACAGTCATTCGTATTTCCTATCCACTTCTTTGTTGCCTTAGGATGGGAAACACGAGTAGTTTTACGATAGGGATTTCTTTTTTCACCTATCCCTAGGGATCCAATGTGTTGTTTAATATATTCAAGCTTGTGACGTGACTCGAAATTGAGTTAGTTCCAGTAGTGAATACGATTTGCATTTCCAAATAGTAACGATACTTTACCAATACATCTTTCTTGCAAAACCCTTCGAAAAACATGCAAAAATTCTCTTTCATAACATGCCAAAGATATTCTTCCATCACTGACCCTGACAATACAAAGAGACAAGTGACTGATACATTACAATAACTGAACCGAATTGTGAAATTCAGTAGAAGACACCTCTCTAGGCTTCCCGTATGTAGCTTCTGTAGTTTAATACGTATTACATTTACATGTCACAGTTTATAAATTGCATGACTAGGAACGAGGATAAAATGTATTTTTCTTGTAGTATGCTGTTACAAGATTGAATTACACAATATGTATTCGTAAACTTTCTCTATTGAATTGACGATGTACTTTGTAGCATAACATCGGTTCAGTCACTAGAGATTTTAAAGGGTCAAATGGATAGATTTGCCGTAAGATTTTACAATGGGTTTGTAGCAGAATACAAATCGTTCAGTCGTGAATGACTGGTACTCGTACTAAAGCCCACATCTGAAGTATACTTTCCCCCGGAAGACAAATGGAAACAAGTTTCCGTATTCCTGCTTGTGGAAGAAAGAAACAGAGCAACATTATATAAAATATTTACATTACGTTTTATGCACAGTCGTTTCCTTCTTTGAATGAAATTAAAGACATGACATAGTTGTGGAACGTACGTAGTGCAATCGAGATGCATCAGAATCATAAGCTATCATGAGCAGTTAATCATATGAAGCAACAAGAGAGTAGCTTAAGCCCCAAGCTAAGAGAAAGAGGACTGAGGAAAAGCAATTATAGTTGCTCGTTTGTTTAACTAGTAAATTTAATGAACATTGCCGGTCCATACTTGCACAAAAACTTAAAATTAAGCTGCTATCAGAAAGAGAGCAAGCTTCTAAGTATAAATTTATAATTTATATGCTCAGAAACTATAAAAAATAATTTGATAAGATTTAGGAATTCGAAGGCATCCGAACCCGAGCAATATTAAAGAAAGTTTTTTAAACGAAAAAGTACCTGAGATAAAAATTGGCAAACCAAAAAGTTCCTGCATATGCTTCCGAAGCCTTTGACAATGAGTGAGTCATACTCATAGTTATAAGAAAACTGAAGAGCCTAGAGCTATAGCTTGGGTAGCATACTTTCTCTGTCTTGTGTTTCCAAAGTTGATCTCATATCTTTTCTCCTTTCCAAAAATTTAGCTACAGTGTTGGTTTCCTTTTTGCAATTTTTCCTTCTAACCTTGTTATAACATGAGGGATTTTCCTATCATACAAAAGTAAACTCATATTTACGTTCAATAATCTCAAAGAAAAAGTTCACTTTCAACTATAGGTTTAAAACTCTATCATCTTATTATTAAACTTTCACTTTTTTTCCATCATCCTACAAGCAGGAAGTTCACGGTTGGAATCCCACACCCCGAAAGAATACATAAAAATCCTGATGTGGGCAAATAGAGGCAGTGTTACACAACCAAAGAAATACTATAATATAAAAAGTAAAAAACCATCCAAAGCAACTCTGTTTTTTCTTACCTGGCCCATTTCCTTGTGTTGCACCTAAGCAAGTGTGCTTTCACAGGGACTCCTATTGTAAGATGAAAAGGAAGGGATAGGGAGACTTCTAAAACACAGAGAATACGAATAGCAAGTTCGCACAACGTGTAGGCAGTTTTCGCACATTTCTCCCCATAAGTGCACTCTCATCCCATTTATGCTGGCACTTGGGATAAGAGTCAGTTTAGTTTTGTTTCACATGCAACACAAAAGTCAGCTTGATCATCAGATCCATTTCATAAACCCCTGGAAGACAATACGTAAATACATTAGGTCATCTGGCAGAGGTGTGTTCCTATTGACGTAGGTTACTTAAGTGGTGGTTGGTTTGGTTAAGTTCTTTCAAAAAACATAGTATATTATTAGAGCAACTCTTTTACTTAGGGTTAGAGACTGATGGAAAAAAAGAAATATGGAGCATCACTTTATGTACCTTGAAATGGTATTCGAACTAAACCCAGAAGCGATTGGCGGCGGTAGTGAAAAGTGACTCGGCTGGCTCAGCCTTCGCTGTGGTCATAGGCAAGCTAGTCAGTGGAAACAGCTAGTTTGTAAGTTGAAGTGAACGAGTCAACAACAACTTTTCGTGAGTACTTGGATCGTAGCGTGGCCTGGAGAAATCGCTGTTGCAATACGTGAACCAGAAGCATGTGACCAGGTTCACTCTTCGTGTGTATTAAATTTTATACAAGAGAAAATATTTCATTACTGAGGAACTAAATGTACCTTGCAAGTTGACGTCTATACAACTGAGTACCTACTGCAAAGTCCATAGAAGATATTTTAATACATTCATAAACTAGATTGTATGTGATAAATTTCTGATGTGTCTGATTGCGATCTCTCATCCGTAACTAATTTTTTTAGGTCGACGGAATGTATTTTTGCACATTCAACCGTCATTTGCGTCTCGGTGGAACATTTTAACGAGTAAATACGTAGTACTAGTATTAGTGTAGGATAAAAGTTTGTGACTTTGAGAAGAAAGAGTAAAGAAAAAGCAGATGTGACTCTTTTACAAAAATACCACGAAAGTTTAAGCTTTCAATCAGTAAAAACATACTATTATATAGGGCCAGCAGTCAGGGTCTATTGTTACATTGTGCTTTTGAAAGGATACGAAAAGTAAATAGCCCTTTTGAGTGTTGTATGGTGTCAGTGAAACTATCAAGGGAGCAACAGCATTAATAGGATTACTTGATCTTATTCTGTCCGTTTTTATTTCATTAATACTTGTAGTACACCAAAAAACTTTCACCACGGCGTGGTCTGTCGACTTTCGAGAGCCTTTGGATGCTGTCATTCGTATCCATATTGACAGACCACTCTGTTACGAAATGCATTACCACATAAGATTCAAGTGGAGACCGTTTGAGGTAGTAAGTACGGGCAATTTACCCATCACGTAGAGAGCGTTCGATGAGTGATTGAAAGTGATGCTATTTCAGTGCTGGTTTAATGAAAACAAGAAAACCGCGAGAAAGTGGATGCTATCTGACAGTTACATTATCCGTCCTATAAATATGCTATGTAGCAAACCGATAAATTCTTCTGATAATCGTGGTTGTTTGTGTAATAGTATTTTTTGTTTTGTTTATGTTGCCAAAAGTGCTGCTTCCAAGTATGTAAACACGTTAAACGTTCTTTAATTTTTTATTGCTACTGAATACTCGTGTGTGGAAGCATAAATACCTATTGCATATCACAAATAATAAAAACTCTTCCAAATTAGCTTCCACAAGGGTATTGTCAATTGTGTGGCAAATCTAAATATTCCTAAAATTTGCTCTAACTATGAGTTTTAGACTCTAGTGAAAGTGTCACAGCAGTTTCACTTTTTTTAAAACTTATTTTGTGGGTTGGATTTTCATCAGCAAGCCTTGGAACCACCTAATTATTCGAAAGCAGCTGCTACAACGCAAGAGAATTTATTGATTTTTTATTATCCTCCTGTCGGTTATACATGCATAACAGAACAATTTTAGCTTGCTTGCCTGGATAGACATACATATCCTCGCCAGCGGGTGAGCAGGAGGCGATTAAGGCGAACTTTATTGATTAAAAAGCGTACCTATGTAATAATGACTTCTCTTTGGTTATACAACGCGCTACAATGTTTTTGTCTCATTCAATGATGTCGTTAATTATAAACTGAATTTAGCGTAATATAATACCGGGTTTG
This sequence comes from Salina celebensis, assembly GCA_036561885.1. Taxonomy (NCBI): domain Eukaryota; kingdom Metazoa; phylum Arthropoda; class Collembola; order Entomobryomorpha; family Paronellidae; genus Salina; species Salina celebensis. The sequence continues at coordinate 6,231 of JAAXOA010000464.1, forward strand.
TTTGCATTCAGAGAATCTAGCCAATTATATAACTTCATAAACAAATGAGGGACACGAAGTTAAGAATCAACTAGGACTCACGGTTCATTTCCCAATCGAGCCTTTTATCTAAAATCAATGTTTGTGTTCATAATCAAAGCTGATTCCAAGCAGAATTTTGCCAGAGTAATAACTTGTAATGCTTCACGGTTTTCAAAGGCATGAGATAAATATATATAGTCAATACGGAGCTTTGAAGAATTTCCTTTGGTTATCTCTCTGGTATGTGATCTCAAAATATCTAAAGATAAAATTATTTCCAGAACTAGATATTTTTTAGTATTTCTGATACATTTCATGCACAAAATTTAATACTTTTATGTTCTATAGTACCTTCTGCCATATGTGTTACAAATTGTTTATTACACGAAATATTTAACGGTGATTACTAACACATAACGTCAGGTCAGGACGAGCGCTTCAGATAGTAAGTGGAATTGGACTAGAAAGTTTCATGAGATAATCTGTACATGCATACTTGTGAAATAAATATAAAAAGCGCATATGTTTTTACCTCACACTGTTTGTTGTTTGCTGACAAAGAAGCGTGAGAAAAATAAAAGCGCCTGATCTTACACATTACTTCACTAAAATATGTATAGCACCTTTTGTGTGCAGGCAAATAGTTCTCAGAATAAGCGTCAATATTTTGAGGCGGTATTAGTCAATACCTTTGTGAAGGTTGATTGAAAGTGAACATTGCTTTTCTTTGTTTGTTTGTGTTGTTGCCTGGAAGTTGAAGTAGTAACAATTTTTTGCTTCTACGCATCGCTTCCACGAAATGGTTTCTTTTTGTTTGAATCTTTTATGATTGAATATACCATTCATGGTTGAACATAAATGATCTGTTGAAGGATACATTACGATTTTTCACATTTGCAAAGGATGTTTGTGCTAAACGAAACTTTTTTTCAACTAAAGGGAGCAGGGAAATTCACAACTTCTCCAACTGATCCCATTCGTACATTTTGGGCTGCTTATTTCTCTGTCATTTTCATATGAATATTTAGAAGATTTAGACATGATCCATCTGTATTGATTATATGTTAACTCCAATCAGAAAATGAGAACCCAAGCGTATCTTCTTGTTTTGCTTGCTATTGCCATAGACATTGCTATTGTGCATAGCACACAAAAAGTACGGGTTTGGGCACATTCTATAATGACAGTCAGTTTAAAGTCTCATAGAAAACTGTATCATGTTACGTACGGATTCACCGTGAATGACCTTGAAAAAAATCTGCTAAGTTTCTTCATGGATTTGTTACGGAGACAGACTTTCAGCACCATTCATGTGTCTATGCTTTTTGTAAATTATATAATAGTCATTGTGGCTGAAAATGAACCAGCGCGTCCACTCTATCCAAACCTGCTCAAGCCAGTCCAGGTTTTGATATTCGTTTTTGATAAATACAAAACATTTTCATTTTTCGTATTTGGTTTAACATATGCTACAACGTGCACCTGTTTATAGTGACGTAGATGTACTTTTGTGTATTTAAGTTTAAAATTAAACTTTTAGCCCAACTTTAACCAGTAATTAGACTGTCAAGATTGGTAATCGATCAGAAATGGTTCATCTTGGATACGCGATTGCCATGTTTTCTTTTTACTACAGTAGTATCTGTTGTGTTCCTCCCTAATCCGATATGCTGTCATTGTATATTGTAGTATCTTCGAGAATATAATTCCTTGTCGGGGTTTACCGTGCTTAATATTATGCATTTTTTTTGGGAAATGGCAATAGTAATACATAGTACGCGACAGGCCATGAATCTGCTTTGTAATAAATCCCATCTACAAAATGTTTTGCATGCAAACAGTTGTCTTTATAGCGTCCTTTCTAAGTTAGACTAGAAGATTGAAGTTTTTTGGTAGTTCTAGCGCAGTCATATTGATATTAAAAAGACAACTTCATGCGCATGTAATCTGCGAATTATACAAGGAATCCGATTTCTGCTGCTGTTATGTATGGTTCGTACAGTAATCATTGGATACGCAAATTCAGTTATTGCGAGTGATATTATTGAAATATACATGAACATCACACCAATGGAAGAGAAATACATATCCTAAACTTCTAGTGATAATTCCGCGCAGATTCTAGTCTATAAATGGCATTACATAGGTATCGTTTTTTGCGCTTAGGTTTTTTGCTAAAGCTTTTTTTTAGCTAATCGTAAGATTCGAAACAATCTACTTGAACATAATCCCGACATTCTGTTATAAAAACCTTTATAATTCAGTTTCTTGTTTTGATTAGTCTGGAGTTCATCGTGATAGTGTTGTTGATGTTGTTGAGTAGAATTCTGGTTAATCTTGTTTACTAGTCCATGAAATGATAAAAGCGATCCGAGAAGCGAGTGTCAGTCAAAACTCAGTGATGCTGTCAAGCAGCGTGCACCAAAGTGTATGTTTCACTTTCGCATAATTAAGGCCATCCGTTGTTTTTTGTATATTGTTCACTCACACACCTTAATTCTGGATATACCGATGACAAAAGTCTCAAAAATTGGTTTGTATATACGAATCTTCATTAAAATACTAACGCCACTAGCAGTAGCCGACGTGAGTTTCTTGCCTTGTTGCCACTCTTTTGGGGTTTGACAAATCGATATGAATACTTTCAGCCTGATTTTGTGCATGTATCTCCTGAATTTACATATTTGAGTAGTTTCCCAAAAGTCTCTCCTTTCCAGAAAAATGCAAATAACTACATATTGGGTTTCAATTTCAACCCATACGTCTACCGATAATAGCTCTTAATGAGTACGAGTAGTACGCAAAAACAGATTTTTACTTCAAATAGAAACGAGACGCACATTGAGTTCATCAAAATTTCACATAAAATCAATTTGTAAAACCAGTCCGAAGTCCACACTTCTGAATCCTCTCAAAGCAAAATGAATTTGATTATTAGTATGAAATCAATCTTCATATTTTGGCACTGTTTCATATTCATGTACTTCAGGTTAAGTGGTGGAATTTGAATCAATTAGACTCGCATTGAATGAGACAAAACAAGATTAAACTTTGGTTTACGCGCATTAGATTTACAAAGTTTCGTCAGGAGCATGGTTTGCTGAAAGAAATTGAGAAACCTAAATCATGTTTAATATGGATTTTTTCAATCTACCATTAAAAAGTTAATAAAACCTGTTCGGTACAAGAAAACGAGAGTTAGTGAGCGTGGCGTGTTCGGTACTTGTGCATTGTTTTACGATGGAATGAGTATCCATGATTGGATAAATAAACAAACCGAGCAAAGTTTTAATGTTCACATCATTAGTACTTATACTTATTGTTTATTATGCCATGAAACTAAAACCGGTGTTTACTCCAGTCTGGGAATGACTCATGTACCGTACTGTATGTGTAACGAAGTCAAGTGGACGCGATGTTTCATACAGACACATCGGACAATCGCATGATGTTAAAGCGAAGAACACAAATAGTTACCAGTTTGCAATGCAGCTTTAAAGTGAACGGGTGGAAACGTGTTGAAAAGTGACCACAGAACAGATCCAATTGGTTTCATCTGCTTGAAAATAATAACTGGACCGATAATGTCAATCAAATTAACTTTTTTATTTGAAACCATTTTATGTTTGAGAAAGGATTTTGGTATTTTATGTATCCTGGAGTGTATACGTGTGCGGTGTACTAATTAAGATAGCGATACAGATATTTACAGACTATTTTATCGATTAAAAAGTTTAAAAATACGACCTTCAGTTGAGAAGAACGCTTCAGTAAGGGAATAGCAACGGAGCAATCCTATCTTGACAAAAAATCAGATTACAGCCACATATCACGTTAGATATCCTTTGGCAGAAAGTTCAGTGTGAATGTCAATTGGAAATTACAAGTACAAAGTGCAAAAATCTGCAGAAATAAAACTATTTAGTATTGGAAATTAAACAGAATACATATTTCTATTTGAATGATCCATAAATTGATTGAGCATACAGAAAATTCTATACATAGCTGTAGTACTTTATGTACCTATTTTCTGGCAACTTGTTAATCTTTCCAAAGTCTTACATATATCAAGTACTTCGTTGCCTCAAAATTCGCCGGTTGTGGCATCATGTCTGTCTATGGAATATTGGGACATTTTTTCGTGTCAATTCCGCAAGAAAACAAGAATGTGAAATGTAGCAAAAGATAGCTATAAAATTTTATGGTACATAATAACTTTGTGCTTATGTTAGATTGAGTCAGCGTTTGCCAAAGCCAAAAATACATGGTTGTTTATACAACTTTGAAAAGTTGAAGTTTATTTTTAAAAAGGGAAAGAGATGCTCCAAATGCAGGAGTACAACTGGTGTTTACACTCCTTAAGATTCAAGTAATACGCATTTTCGTGATCGTGCCAGGAGCGATTTTATAAATCTTGGGACATTTTCAAGTGATTTTCTGTGTGTAAAAAGGGGAACATAAATGTACTCGGGCAAAGTGAAAGATAATCAACGACACAGTAGTAGTCATCATCATCACCAACATCAGCTTGTAGCACCCTCCTTAGGAACCTCTTCGTTTGCAGTAGACTGTAGTGGAAGCAGCAGTAGTAGTAGTACAAAGGCAAATCATCAGTCATCGTTAAGCGATCAACCGAAGCAACAGCATCATCAGCAACCTTCTATAATTAGAGAGAAAGGAGTACATGAAAGTCGAAAAACAACGAAAATGCCAAATAGATCAGTTGTTACCGAGGGTTCACTGTCTCCAGTGTCAAACGCCTATGGGGCAGCAGGATGGTGTCAATCGGGCCCATTTCGGCGTGACAGTGGTGGCAGTGCATGTTCCGATCGGGAGAGGAGAGGAAGTGGGAGTAGTGGACGAGGCAGTGTTGAGCGAAGAGACAGCGGGGAAAGTTCATACTCCTCATCAAGGGGACGCAAAGATAGCGAAGAAAGTTCAACAAATGCCGCTCCAGCAAAATTTATGGAGGATCGCTTCCAGCGAGATAGGCGTGACAGCGGTTCAAGTGAAAGAAGCGAGGAAGGTGGGCGGAAACGGAAAAAGAGCATTCTCCGACAATTGATCAAGTGGGGAAGTCCAGCCCACCATTTTAAAGGAAAATCAAAAAAACGAGAGAAAGAAAAAGAAGAGAAAAGTGAAAAGGAAAAAGGGAAGAAAGACAGTGGCGAGGATGAAGTCGACACAATACAGTTCAAAATGTCATCCGAGCGACTGGCTTCGGCTGATCGTGAGGAATCGTTAAGCCCGCTGACTTCCCCTTGTAAAGGACCTCGCTCACGAACCTCCACTTTGACAGATGTTACTGATTCACGATCGGACTCAGAAGATTGTAACAGTTGCTCCGTTTCGTGTTCTGACTGCAGTAATGACTCCAGCGAAGAGTCGGAAGATGAAAAAGCGGTTAAGCCACTAACAACCGTTGCGGGTTGCAGAGCTCGACCAGATTTACATCAACGCATGGATCATTTCCAAGGACGAACTGGCCCAAATGCGTACCGACCGTTGCTACAGTCGTTTTATCATGATCGCACTACAAGACGGGATCGAAGCCAATCTGTGGATTACGTGCATGCACAACGGGAACTTCGGCGACGGCGATTTTCTGAAAATCACGAATGGATTCGTAACGAAAAGAAAGAGCAGCTGCAGAAGGAAAAACAGTTGGAGAAAGCAATGCCTGAGAATGATTGGGTACCGAAAACAATGTACCAAGCGATTCTCCATGAAATGGGTAACTTTTGTGAATGCATATAGACGGAAATATTAATTGACAATATTGACATTACTGCTCGGCTGATCCTTTTGTTGTTTAGCTGGAGAATTGAGGATTATTGTTTTGCTAAAAGATAGAATGTCATGTTTTTCAAATCTGAAGTAGCCAAGGCCAGTACCTAACTCAATTATGAGTTTTCACAGAAGCTTTCGGCAATGAAGCTACTATGTAAGGTTACGTAGTAGTGTTTCTTTTGACCTTAAGTAGACAATACTTTTGAAATGGCTCGTGCTACACTTATTTGCGTTATAATCACTGGCGCTGTAATTGCTACGTTTGTGTTTCCGTCTGATGGCAATGATAAATCAAAGGCTTAAGCAACAAGGGTTGAAACTACAACGCCACTCCTTCTGGAAGGAGTGGAGCCATATGTTGCAAAATGAGATGATGACCGCACTAATTCAATTTATGTATCTGTTCTATCATCGTTTTTATATAGGTCGGAGAGGGTCTCTTCATTCTCATAGGCCTGCAGATGCCCTTATTGATCCAGCACATGCAGCCATATTGTTCCGAGATTCTAGAGGAGTAAGTGCCACGTATTGAATGCAAATTCTTTTTATAATGCAAAATACTTGTTTGCGTCAGCGCTTTTTGCACAATGAAAAACTTACAATCTATAGATTGGAAAATTGATTATGTTTTTTGAAAAGCCTCTTTATATTTCGTTGTGATTCACATAAAAATCTACTTTTTCGTTGTTGTCTTTAAGTAGCAGCATTTCTCTTTCTTCATAGTCAATAGGTTTTAATTATGAATTAATGGGCATATTTTCATTCCCTCTTGTTTGCTTTCAGCTTCCAGTCGCTGACCCGTTCTTGGAGAGGATGCTAACCTTAAGTGGTAAGTAGAAATTAGGTTTATTTTTTCCTCTTTTCCTGTTGTTGTGCAAAATCGGGTGTACAGAAACGTGTTCATGTGTTCTTGCTATATCGCTTGCGAGCGAGGTTCTGATTGGTTGGGAAGAAAGGATGGTTCGGTGCCCTGTCATTTATTTTTTCTCAACATAATCGAGTAATAAAAGCAATTTCCATACTTGATAGCCCTCATTATCACAACCCGACAATAATGACATTGATTGTCGTGTTTATCCATGATGAGTAGCCTCGGAATTGACTGCTATCACCAATCGCAAATGTGTACAAACTGTTAAGTCAAAACAAACTACTTGAACCAGTACTGAAATAATGCGTCGTATTGTATTGAATTATTCCCACATAAATAATTTTATTTGACAGCAAAAGCAATATTCTTTTATGTTGTAATGAGTACTTTTTTACTCGGATACATGGTGAGGCTTTTGGTAGCAATATTGTTTTGTTCCCAAGTCCGTTGTTAGTGTGCCAATAATCATCAACATTTGTCTTTTCGAATTGTTTTTCCTGAATAAATGATAATAGTAAGTTCGGGCATGTTTTATAGTAGCAATTGAAGGAGGGGACAGAGGTGTGCACTTTAAAACTCGAATCAAAATGCACAATGGATTTTAATATGGTTCCAAATGTATTACCATGTATGTTGAATGTTTTATTATAATGTATTTAGGTCCGTGATGAAAGAATGAATACATTTGTAATTTAAGTAGTCAGTTGAGTGTATGAACAACAATTTCTTGTGAATGTTTTAATTTATTCAAATGAAGTAATTGAACTTACATCAGGGCATAACTTTAATGGACTACAGGATCATGAATGATTATATAACAACGTACTCAATGCTACAAAGTGTAAACTAATTTACTTTTCATTCTGAATTCAAGAGCTTTCCACTTTAAATATTCATTGTATCATAGAATTGAAGTCAGTTTCACACCATACTCCACGTACATCCAACATCAGTTTGTAAGGCCGGGAATAGTCTATTTGATGGTACATACATACAACATACCAAAACAAGTATACTACAGAATATTTGTGGGCGGTTTCAAGTTTCAATCGAAGTTTGAAGTGAATAAAACCGGTTAAATCTGATCGTGCTCTTCAGAAGATCTTCGAAGAAAGTACAGAAGGCCTTGTTTATGCAAAGTCACATTGACTGATATAATTGCATACAAAAGTGTCGTACCGCTATGCGCTACTCAATGCCATTAGTTTATTCAGGACATATTTCAAGCTACCGAATTAAATTTGTACGATGTATGAAATTAAAAATGGATGACAGCATGCATATTTCATGTCCCAGATGCTCTTTAACAATTTTCCCTTTGTGTTTTCACTAAAACTCATACACAAATTCTGTGCCTGTTAGGATTTCATGTAGAACAGATTTTGACTGACAGCAGCAGTGGTATTACAGACATTAGAAATTACTCCGACTTTCTTGAAGTATATTCGTATTAGTTTAGTTCAGCGTACAAACTGTCAGAAGTATTTCCTTAGTTGGTTTGTTTGATATATATACCTGGTTTCTTCTTGATTATTTGTATTTTTGAGTAAACTGGAGAAAAGGTCCTTCCTACTTAGGAAGGAAATGGAGAGATTCCTCATGTTTATGTAGGATGTAGTAGTTTATGCATAGTTTTTTTTTCTCTAATGAGCCTAATGATGACTGCTAGTAACCTGAGCCGGTTTTGCCACCGGTTGTGAATCCCCTCTGAAGTTTGCTTCCCTGTTCCGAATTTACAAGGGCAGAATTTTTTGCCTTACCTCCTAACTACAGACACCGCATTAAATTTCATATTAAAACCACAATTTAGAATATACTTTAAAACGCAGATGCTGGATACTGAGGCTATTATTACATATTAATATAAAAATTGCCTGTTATGAATTTGTATGCAAAGGTTACCTCAGAATTTGGCCTCGTACATCCATGATTACACAAAAGACTGTATGAAAAAGACACTTCCAGCGTTTTGTCGGAGTTTATGTAGTTTAAAGTCGACTGAAGTATATAGTTTTTATATGAATTGTATGGAGTTAAGATACTGTTCGGTCTTATTATAGAAAGCCAACGAAGATTGAAGATNTGTTCGGTCTTATTATAGAAAGCCAACGAAGATTGAAGATAGCTGTTGCGATAGGATTTTCGCGTGAGGGAACTGAGAGACGGGAGCACATTGTGTTTTTTACAATTTAGCATGTATAAAAGAGTAATAACATTTTCTGGTGGTTCTTTTAGAGCCCCATCTTAAAAGCAAAGCTTTTTGTTGAATTGTGTGGAAAGCGTTAAATTGCAAACGGCTGCTCCCTATGTGTTCTCAGAAGTTTATGCCGGTAATGATCAACGCAACGTTGACATAAATATCATGATGGAAATCATGATCGCTGATACTTTTTTGTGGTTCCGCTTCATATCCAATAAATTCTGGTCTCTCCGTGTTGACTCCTTACTTTCACATCACATCCTTCATTCGCTGTCTACACACTCGTAAAAAAACCCGACCGTGCAAATTCCACCTCACATTATTCCCTCATCGTCATCTTCTCGGAGACCTCCTCTTTAACGCAAAAAAATATTGGCATGATGAGTTATGTTTTCAGCTGGTGGAATACTGAGCAGCCTGGTTTCATTTTCTACGACATTTTAGAATGATGATGATGGCAAATGAACAAAACAGAGAGCCAGTATGAAGTTTCGCTTTTAGTAGAAAATATAAATTCCTTTATGGTATCTTCCATTATGAATGCTTCAGTTGCTTTACTAAAACCTGCTTTTAAAGTTGGAATGCATTTCCATCGAGCAAATGGAAAGTGCCAGAAGCTTCAAACCCCACGAAAATGGCAAGAAAAGAATGGTGGAAACTAGTTTTGATGTAACAAGGTGTCTTCTCTCTTTCCGTTTTGTCAGTATAAAAATATTTTCCTTTGTCAATCTAAAGCATCCACTAACATCCAGCAATGAAAGGATTGTTAGTTTGAAATTGTATTTTAATGAATTGCTTATCTCATAGATATAAAGAGTAAAGATTATATTATATTTAACTTGGTCTGTTACTAGTTTTCTTTTAGTTAATACAAGGGGGCCTTATATTGGTAGCTGCCTTCATTGTTTACACTCGTTCTTTATTTGCGTTTTTATAGTATATTGTAGCAATCATGGTTTATATCGTTTTTAGGAATGGGAAGGTGGGGAAAAGTCAACGGCTTTAATGAAGTCATGATGCATTGTCATACAGATAGATGTACGTTACTCGTGGTAAACAAACAAGAAAACCGTTAGGCTGCAACTGGCAACGAGGGATTTAATGAAATGCATACAAACGTGCTTCAACTGCCTATGTGTGTGAGTAAAATTATGTTGGTAAACAAACATTCCATATACTCCGTCCATGAAATAGAGAAGAAAGTATGAAAATAGTGTGCAAGATTGATGATGATACTGAGGCGTCTGCGTGTCCAGCCCTCTCCTTCTTGCAGTGTTTTTGTTCGCTGCTGTTTCTCTCTTCTCGGAAATATTCAACATTTTGTTTGTGCTATTGGAAGCAGCAGTTGATGAACATGAATCCGTTATGCTGGCAGTATCGCTGTAGTAGTAATGTTGAAAAAATATGAGTGAACTACTAAAAAATTATCTTGTCTACTTGCAATCCTTGCGTGTTCTATGGACGGTTTTCAAGAGTTGTTGTTTTCCCCAAGTAGCGGTTAGTAGTTGCCTATTGACGGTTATATGTACGTACGTGGTATTAAGCTATAAGCTTGCATTAGAAATATTCACAAGAAATCATTCCTTATGCTTTTTATCCTTCTATCTATATGCAAGCAACACCACAAGGAAAAGTTCGGTGTGTATCGCTCTTCATAAAAGTTAAAACTTTTTTAGTAGGGATTTTAACAACCTTTCAGTTTCTCCGTTCACCATTGCGGCATTAGTTCTCACTGTTCCTGTTTTGTTTATTCACCACGTATTCTCAGTTGGCTATTTTTCTTTTATATGTGTCGTGATGATGATGATTTGCTCCGTGTCCATGTATGTCCTTTTTGGATTTACATTTTATTAATATCCTTGGCATTCCAACGCCAGTAGTGTCTGCAGACTGTGATCAACGCTATGGAAGATTATCGTGCATGCAGAGTGATGCAAGAACCGGTTAATTGTTATCTGTCTTTGTGAATGGGGCTACATCGTAACTATAATATGCAATGAGCCAAGAAACTGTTGACTGTGGACTCCTAGTGCATTGCATCATCAGTCCAGTACTCTGTGCACACACTATTTTTATATAGTGCACTCAATACAAATGCTGACCAGGTTGGATTTGTCAGACTATATGTAACTGTTGTAAGCGGTGTCTGGTGACAGATTTTGCGTTTTGTGTAGAAACATAATGAGAAGAACATTTCCTACATAAAAGTTGTCAAACTCCACTAAGTTTTTGTTGTGATAGGATAAATATTGGAGGAAATGTGATTTGCAAGGTGATCTATATAGCACTACAGTAGCTATCGCTTTGTGGACAAAGATGATGGGGATTGGGAGGAAAACACAGTGATCTCCCTTTTATTCCCGAAGATCTTGAGCCGTCTAGTTGGGAATAAAAATAGAATTTATATCTGGTCGGCTACTGCGATATAACAGGAAACATCCACTATCAAAATTTCCTCTAATGAGTCTATCATCATTAGAATCCTTGGTGCATCCTCGGCTTCATTTGAGTAGTTGGACAACGTTATTTGAAGCAGAGGCTCGTACAAGGAAGGAAACGGAAGAAAGATATACAGAATACAAGAGGTGTGTAATAAGTCGCAATTATAATGTTGCAAAAGACTTCAAGTGGGAGCAATCAGTTGAGGAAGAAAGTGGAAGTTGTGATAGTACAGAGGACAACCAGTTGTGGTAGTCAAGGTGGAGGTCGTGCTAGAAGGGGTATTTTTACGGGAGGTAAAATAGTTATCGAAGGAAAGTGTTACTGTAGTAGTGGTTTTAGTGTGAATCGGCTGGCGAGATGATCCATTTATCGTTTTACTCGACACATTACAATGTGGCGATTGGAGGCGATGGGAGTGTGTACAATTTGGGTCAAATACGAGACTTATGATGATAGCATTGAAGTTCACGAGATAAACAAATTGCTTTGGGGCATGAACACAATAATAATTATTGCATAAAGATTTGTTGTTTTTTGACTGAATCGTTACAAATCCTTAATTATGAATTTTTGTCATTTGTTATTTTGCAGAGGAAGATCAGACCGAGATTTTAGTAAAGTTTTTTAAATTCCACAAGTGCTACGACCTGATACCTACTTCAGCCAAGCTGGTTGTTTTCGATACGCAGTTACTGGTCAAGAAAGCATTTTTTGCACTTGTGTACAACGGTAAGGTTATGAATTTATGAATGAATGAAGTGTTCAGCCTTTGAAATGCCTCGTTTACGGACAAACTCTTAAAAACCGTTATATATTTGAACTTTGTGTAGGTGTTCGAGCGGCACCACTTTGGGATAGCTCAGTGAGACAGTTTGTGGGCATGCTAACCATTACTGACTTCATCCGTGTCCTCCATGCTATGTATCATGATTCTGCTGGACGGATGTCAGAACTGGAGGAACATCGAATCGAGACCTGGCGTAGACGATTTTTACAGGACAAACAGCCCTTAATATATATTGATCCGGATGCGTCATTGTTTGATGCAATTTGTTCGCTGGTTAATAACAGAATACACAGGCTACCCATTATTGACCAACAAACTGGAAATGTTCTCCATATACTTACTCATAAAAGGATTCTTAAGTTTCTCTTCCTTTACGTGAGTCGAATAGTTCTCTTATAAATGCATTAGCACATTTAGTTTTTTTATTGTTGATTACAATTGATTATTTGGTTGGAACATTGTACAGATCCACGAGATTCCAAGACCAGTGTATTTAAACCAAAAGCTAGGCGATGTTCGGATTGGAACTTTTGACAATGTGGAAACCGCAAGAGAAGATACTTCCATTATCCAAGCCCTTACCAAGTTTTTGGAACGAAGGGTCTCAGCACTTCCTATAGTCGACAATGACAATAGGCTGTTGGACATTTACGCACGATTCGATGTGATTAATCTGGCTGCTGAAAAGACTTATAATAATTTAGACATTACGCTAAAACAGGTTGGTTTACATATCAATGTGATTTGGTAAATTCCTTTTGTCGGCCGTTTCTAACCTATGCCATTTGCTTGAAATTGAAGGCAAACGAACATCGTAACGAATGGTTTGAAGGCGTCCACAAGTGCACACTAGAAGAAACGCTGTTTGTTATAATGGAGAGAATTGTGAAGGCTGAAGTGCACCGATTGGTGGTAGTGGATGAACAGGAGAAAGTTGTGGGAGTGCTTAGTCTTTCAGATATTTTACAGGTAATGATTTTGTTGGCTAAGCATTATGAACGCATAATTTCCAACGATGCGATAATTAACCCAAATCTAATTTAAATTATAATTTAGCACTTGGTAATGCGACCTGAAGTAAAGGATATTCTTGCGCCTGATCTAAAAGAGCTGATGAAACGTGCAGAATCACCAAGACCAGAGTCTACTCGTGTATCTCCGCTGTCGACACCAGTTCCACCAACACCCACGGATGAAATATCGGGAGAAACATCTCCAAAGACACCTCAGGATGGAGATGAAACTAATGAAGCAAACAATAATACTTTATCTGCATCTCCAACAGATCTGAACAGAGATAATATATCTATAATTGAAGAAGAAGATGAGAAAGCATGAATGGATGGGCTGCAACGCAGATCATAATTAATTTAATCCCTCAACGTATTTTGTGCAAGAATGCCTCAGATGAAGGTCAAATTGTAAGTAGCTCGAACCCGAAGGATAAGCAATCAAACAAACAAAGCAAGAATAACGAAGGACTGCAAACCGTTTAGTCATACGAATGTACTCGTATAAAAATCTCCACTAGCATCAAATAGTTCCTTAAATCAAGGTACATATTTTGTACTAAACTTGCTTATCTCGTCAATATTTTATTACGTTCAATTTTACAAGCAATCAAACCAGCGTTAAAGTTTAAGCACCGTTATGGCCTAAAATGAACATTTCTGTACGCGACAACTGCGAAAGCGTGCAGATCCAACTTTTGGTCGCTCCTATAATAAGAGACAAAACTGTTATTCACGGGTCTAAAATGATTTATACAAAGTTTTACAGCACTTAACGTGTATTGTAGATCAAAAGTCAGGAGCATCTACTTTTTCGTGAAGTTTGCTCCCGGAAACATGCAATATTTACAAATTAGATGCCTGAAATGCCTTTTGTCCCAAATTTTGCAATTGCTCGTTGTCTACAGATTTGAAGTTAGTTATTTTTTGAATACTACTCTCTATACGCTTTCTTTCATTTGTATAGGCCAGTAATGTAAAAGAAAAAAACATTTCGTACATTAATACGAAACTCAGACATTTTGTAAGTATCGGTGACGAATGCAGTTAACATATTTTTTAATGAAAAATGCATTAGAAAAACCAGCAAGAACTCAACATTTCTGCTTCAGTTCGCCAAGAATATTTTCGTTCATTATAATAAGAAGAGAAAATGTGAGGAAAAAGTGATAATAGATTTAAAAAATAGTTTTATAGTGAAGTTTAATAATCGTCGGTCGGTATTGTTCTTTTACCAATTCGTATAAAATTAAAATAGCTATTCATATATATATAAATATTTGATACTTAACTTTTTTGTGTGATCAATGCAGTAAGTTTTTGAGCAACCAGAATGGGAAAAGTCATTCTTTTTCAGTACCATCGCCGCTGTCGTATTGAATATTATTATGACCACAACCGTAACCCATTCATATGTAATGGTACTTCTAAATGAAAAAAAAAAATCATCTCATAAAATAAAAACGAACAATAACTAGCAATTTATAACTATGTGCATTTAAAATGTATTTATTACTGCTTCCTGTCTCATAGACGTATTGTTTTTAAAGCGCCAGCTTTACTTTACCATTAGCGCAGTCGTCTGATTTTGATTTAAAACAAATAGAATCTAGTAACTATTGTGCGAAAGCGTCGTTTTGTAAAGTCCTACCACAAGCCAAGCGTCTAATCAAATCAAAATCGTTAAATCATCTCTACTAATCATCGTAATCTATACGACAAAAACATTGTTATTATATTATTAAAGTACTGGATTATTTACGTTATTATTTACAAATATATTATATTTATGCTGTTACTTGCATAAGCGTAAGGTTAGGTTGCAAACTAGTAGCCATTTCAAGTACAACATAATAAAGGATAGATTGATAAAGTAATTAAAGCGAAGTAACGTAACAAGATTTAGCTACTGATTGGGAAGGGGCGAAGAAAACATGTAAGACTTGATAATAATAGCAACTACTGTTACAAAAAAAAACAAGAATAATAAATTATAAACTATCGCTACTCTTCAATAGTATTAATTGTTTAATCTCCGAAAGTTAAGGTCATACGGGTCATTTGAACATGCAGAGTTAATGTTATATGCTGCATTGTGTGGGCAAATCTGTGGTAACTGGTTCATTGGGGTTGTTCCCATCGGGGAAGGACAAAGCACCCTGACAGTTTCTCTCCATACAGCGGATTCTGTCCAGCATTTGAACTACAGCAGCTTCATACTCTTTCAACATCATCTCCTTTCTCCTCATTTCAAGAAGGCATTGTTCTTTAGCTCGACATGCGGATGACATAGCGGACATCCATTGAAGGTTCTTGGAGTGCTCTTGAGCGAGGGCTGCCTCAAGTTTGGATAATTGTTCCCGTAATAGTCCAAGTTGGTTTGTTTGCGGTTGTGCAGTACAGGGCTAAAATTTCAACAAAAAACATTGTCAAAGTATATAACATTATCATATTATGTTAGCATCCAAATAAATGCTTTACATTTGGGTGCGAAGTCTGCACTCCACCAAGCTGCATTCTTTGGGAGGCGATTTGCCGGCGTAGTGTTTCATAGTCTCTTGCGAGGGAAATTGGATCAACCTGGTCCGAGGGACAGATCCCTTGAATTCTTACTTGATTGTTACCTGTAACAACTTGGTGTTCGCATGGACTCCTTAAATTGTACAGGTTCGTATTATATGTAGGATTTTGAAGGGAGGAATAAGGACAAAATCCTTGAGGTTGAGGATACAACGATCGCCGTACTGGTAGCTGAGATGTTTTGTTGCAACTCTCACAAGTTACCCGAGGCTGCTTTTCCTTGCCACAAAGTTGAGCGAGAGATAATCCTGTAGGTCCCATTGGAGGAGTATTCATTGGGGGACATTTTGGTGGAGTTCTTAGGATATCCAGTCGTAGGCCTGGTTTCTGGGTAGCTGACCACAAAGTTGAGCGAGAGATAATCCTGTAGGTCCCATTGGAGGAGTATTCATTGGGGGACATTTTGGTGGAGTTCTTAGGATATCCAGTCGTAGGCCTGGTTTCTGGGTAGCTCCACCAGTATTAACGGGGACTGTTATTGGCCCTTGACCAAATGATGCAGCCTTTTCCCGTGGAGCCCTTGGAGGGCCAGCCTCCGGTTCTTCCACGTATGACTTAGTGAAATCTTGTTGATAAGAGGTAACTTCTTCATCGCCAGTTTCCGCCATACCTTCGTCTCCAGATTTCTGCTCCACCTTCCTCGCCTGTTTCCAATTTATTTTCGGGTATGGTTTCTTCTACACCTTCGCCCATAGTTTCCACCATGCCTTCACTGCCAGTCTCCGTAATGGCTTTGTTGCTAGTTTGTACTAAGGTGGTAGATCCAGTTTGGACATCATCTTCGTCTGAGTCTTCGCAAGGTTCAGCCTCGTCATCTGCATCCCCTTCATCACTACCAGCAGAGCCCTTTGCGACAGTGCCGGTACTTCCAGCGGAGTATCTTGAAACAGTTCCTGCTTGGGATTCTGTCGTGTCTAAAACAGAAGCATCTTCCCCAAGCGTAGTGTTTGCTGTATCGTCCAGCTCCGTCTTTCCTAATCCACTTTCCGCAACGTCTTGTGTGGTATTTGCTGTATCGTCCAGCTCCGTCTCTTCTAATTCACTTTCCACAACGTCTTGTGTAGTATCTGCTGTATCGTCCAGCTCCGTCTTTTCTAATCCACTTTCCGCAACGTCTTGTGTAGTATCTCCAACCTCTTCCGATCTAGCGTCAGGCTTACTTTCGGATTTACGGCTTGGGGCGGAATCTTCAGGTTCCGATTCTGGAGCCTCAGCAGCACTCATTTCTCCAGCGTCTTCAGTATCGGATGCAAAGATTTCTTCTGTATCATCCATTAAACTTGCTGAATCGTCTGCTATACTTTCTCCCGTATCATCAGGAAGCCCTTCCGGAATTCCTTCGGGAATACTTTCTTCCTCATCTTCAGTTAAAAGTCTAGGAACTTCTTCCTCTTCACTCTCACCATATTCTTCCACGATCTTTTCTGAAATCTCTGAAACGATGGTTGTATCTGATGCCGACGAATCCGCAACAGGGGTTTCTGATACCTCTTGAGTG
>JAAXOA010000465.1:0-23415 GCA_036561885.1 Salina celebensis
TGTAACACTACAGTGCCGTATGCTAAACCTCCGCCGTCCTCGAAATGGACAGCTCCGTAAATTGTAACAAAAAGTCAACAGCTTATATAAGTAAGAGATTCATGACGATTTACACAACGGCTTTGTTTTTTCGATGTGTATTATGTGTGTTTTAGCCCTAACAGTTAAAACAAATAGTCAATTACATTCATTCAAGCATCTCCGACTAGGCAAAAAAATCTCTTGTGACGAAAAGTACAACTTATCGCTATAATTATCCTGAAATTGTCTTGACAGTTGTGAGTCATGTATCTTTTAATGTTGTACCATGCAAACCACTCTCTTTTTCATTTTACCTCGTGAAAATTGTCAATTCCTATAGCGGTACTAGCAATTATGGCGGACACTTTTTGCATTCGCTATAAAAATACGTTTTAAGCTGCGCTAATGAGATGAAAATGATTATGAATACAGTGTCTATATTGTGTACACAGTCAAACAGATAAGAATACTAATGACTGCATTATCACCACAATTGACAAAAACTATCCAATCTTCTCACGCCCATCTGCTTCAGGTTACAAACTACGGGTCAGCTAAAGAGCAGCGATTTATGTTGACAGTTGACAAGGACCTGTGAATATGCCGCTTGTAGCTTTACATGTACCAAAAAGATCACTACGATAAAAAACTACAAAAAAAATCGCAATGTAGAAAATGGCTATTTTGACCTGTTATGTTATCGTGGGAAACTAAAAATTTATGTGCGTTTTTTGTAAATCTTTTTTTATTATAGGGGATCAGATTGGATGGCTTGGCTAACTCCAAAGTGACCCTAAAACCGCCACATATATTTTTTTTGTAAATATATTTTAGTCACGAAGACACCGTTCGGGACTAGGTTACCATGTCTACATTACATTCGCCTTGGAGGTCTACGTCTCCAATTATATTTATAAAGACTCGGAGAAAATTTAAAAATTTAGCAGTAGATTTTTTAACTCTTTTAGTAATTGTATCTGTAATCGTAAATGTCGAGGGTAATTCCGACTATGACACTAGAAGATATAGAAGGCATCAAGAATCTTATAGTAATTCGACAATAAATGGAGTTGCCCAAGAAACCGACGGAAGTGGCAGCAACAAAGGAGTTTTTGTGCAAATTCCACATTCCAACCCGCCAACAGTGAGACCTCCACCTTACACGATTTCGCATGATAGCTGTCCACGTAAGTAAAATCATTGGAGCAGAAACGTGTGAAAATTGCTTGTTTACGTGAAAATTACTTGATGTCATAATTAAATTTGTTACATGATTCTGGGTCAAAGCTTTAAATGTTCGGGAAAATTGGATTGATACTCTGTGCGGAGACCTCAATACAGGATATGTGCCACAAAACCCATTAGGGCACAAGTTTACTGACGGAGGCACTTACCCATTGTAATACTTTTTAAGCATTGATTCAATTATTATTTCAAAGTATGCGTGTTAGATTGTGTCTAATTTGTTTCGTGTTTTCCAGTGAAACAATTAAGAACAAAACTTTGGATTTCTTCCGACGAGCATTGCCAATACTAAAATCGGACAAGTCACTTCCAAAAGTTGCCAAATTTGCTCAGCTTTCAGTCGTTCAACCACTCTCGTAAGTTTTTCTTTCCCATATTGATTTACTTCAAGGGTCTGTTTGATGTTTTCGAAATATACAACCTCGAAATTTGCAATTCCGAAGCCAACATTTGTACCGTGCTAAACGTGGAATCGCCACGAGGGATCCTGGAGATTCAAATCCTTTGTTGGTTGATGCGTCATACGGCGACAGCTACTATTATGACGATCCAGTACCTTCCAGCAGCAGAAGACACCGGCGGCAGCACTCTGGTGGTGGCGGATCACCTGGAGGGAACGGGTTTTGCGAAAACGGACTGTAAGTTTGTTTCTTTGTAGTGTTTTTCCTGATTTTGATTGAATTAGTATTTCTATGAATAATTTCATTTCATGCATTGTTTCAGAATGGGATACTACAGCCGACTTTGCAAGCTGTACAACTCAATGTGGGGCAAGACGCCACATAACATTCAGCGAGACAATTCAGGAGAAACCAGACGCCACCATGGAACACGGGCCAGCTCTCATAATCATCACTCCCATCATCATCATCAGCAGCCGACCCAGTATACAACGAAAAAACACTTCCGACAAGCATTCCACACCCGTCCCGACATGGCCATTGAAGAAAGTGACTGGACAAAGGCTTCGAAGCACCTGAACACTGCAGCAGTCTCTAACTCTCTATCTCCCGCAGTAACCAACTCTCCCGATATGCCACCAACCCCATGTCCTTCTGCCGCTGAATACTTGACCCCCGTATTTGCTCGAAATCACGAAGGAGCTTGGCGCTACGTTGTCCAGATTCCAAAGGAAGGATACTTCACTCAAACCGTTGAGGTTACAAAATGCCTCAAATCTAACTGCTTTTATATGGATGGTTCTTGCAAGACTTCTCCACGTTGGCAAAGTCTTCTAGTTGCAGAATTGTTTTATCCAGATACCACATTTCCAACAACTACAAAACCAGTGATGACAACAACACCAACTACCACTACCCGTGCTCCACCTCCACTAAAGCAAACAACGCTGAGAGCGTCGATGGCAGCATTCGGTAGTATGTTTGGTGGCCAGGAAATCCAGCCAGATTATTTGTATAGTAAGGGACAATCGTCGGCATCCCTTGAAGACAATCTGAGTACTAGTGCTGGAGTAAATTACAGCAATGAGCTTGGACTTCCATTCAAAAAGCGAGCAATCAGGTCCGTCAAGGAACCATCAGCATGTGATGGGTACGATGATGTTGGATGCTACCAAGTTAGACTATTTTATGATTGGTTCCTCATCCCGGGATCGTGTAAATGTTGGAAAAGGCAGTTTGACTTCACTTTAAGATCTAATCATGGATAAACAGGCAGCAATGTTCATAAATAATTTATAAATATTTTTTATACTTTTGTACTCTCTGTTCACTGTAAACTATGTTTTAGTAATAATTGGGTGGAATGGCTTAATTTTCAATGCAAGACGGAACAATAAAGAAACAATTATTTGCACCATGTAAACTTGCATGCGTTTAAATTGCATATGAAGGGTTCATCTTTCAGCGCAAAACTGGTGTGATTTCTTTTCACATCTAATTTGCAACAATTTTGAAATTTCAACAGTATCCGCTATCAAGTATGAAATCGACGAATGCCCAGGAGTTATCTAGTTTCGGATCGGAACGTGAACCAATGGTTTAACCAAGTTCCAGAAACAGTCTATATTGTGACGATGGGGCGTAGTGAGCAGACTAACATTCACTTTTTTGGTGATGTCCAGGAATTGTTGATTTAACTTTTTGGGTTTGGAGAATGCTTCAATTTGAACGGGTAACATTTCAAGCAAACGAGACGCCCGGCGACGGGTCCTACTTTAATGAAACAAAAATAATAATCAAACATTCCCACTGACAGCCGAAATTAGAAACATGTTTTAGCTACACTACTAGATTTTACGTTTCACACCACAAAACGCTCAGATAAAAGACATTTTATTGAAGATTTTTATTGCATAACACGTTTTAAAACTAGACGCGGCGAAATTATTAAAAAGTAAACATGCTTTGGAGTTTGATTGCAATCAGTTGCACCGACCATTTTATACTACATGCACTAATGCCCTGTTTAAAAAATTTAATGTTTATAAACATTTTTCCTTCGTCTTCATTTAGATTCAAAAGATTAGTTAATTGGACTCAACCTGTTGGTGTCATCACTAGGCAGGCTTATGCACTTGTGCGAACAAGGAAGCGACTAGAACTGCTGCTCAGAGTACCAGTCGCTGCCAGTGCTTCAACCAGCGTGAACTTATGAAGTGTTGATGCTCCACGCGCACTAGAGACCCAGTTTCTAGCTTGCTTATCATTGCTTTGGAGCAAACTTGTTTCACACGAAGAATCATTTTAATGAATGCATAGCTGCAGTACCACTTTTAGAAACATCATAATCACGTCCGTCACGAAACAGGTATGAGACGCTGGAAAAAGTGTTTCGTAAACTTGTGGACTCTAAAACAAGGCCGTCATCTCCCGTATCATGCAACCGTGACGGAGGATGTCCCGGTTTTTTTACACTTCGTTAAACTCCATCTTAATTACTGCTTAACTAGCAACAACAGTGCGAATTTTCTTTGATTGTACTAGTAAAGTAAAGATGCAAAAATAGAAAAATGCAAATGAACTGTAAAGCAAACAACTTCTTTAATCTCTACCGGGTTCGTCCCACAAGAAACTTTTGAAAAGACACCGGGTCGTACCGGACAACTGGACGGAGGAACGATGGAACACATCTCCAAGTATATAAGCTGGAAATATTTTTGGAAGAGATATCAGTCGCACAGTTTCCAGTGTTACAAGCAGATCCTATCAAGGCAAAGTAGTTACAAGAAGCATTCATCATGTTACGAAGTGGCGTAGTGGCAATTGCTATTGCCATGACTTGCATATCGGGGGGAAGCGCTTTGACTCCGGAGGAATTTGGAATGTAAGTTGAAAGAAATTTCCACAACTGTCGCAAAAGTTTTGTTACTGGTTCTGCTATAAGTTAATCCTAAAAATTTGATTTTAGGCAAATGGGTGTAAGAGCTTACGAAGCAGTGTGCTGGTGGGAAAATCTGAAGCAATTCCCGAAAACCGATACCAAAGGTTTCAATCAATGCACCACACAAGCCGAACAGCAAATGAACAGTATTCTTACAAAGGACTTTTTCAAGGAGAATCCTAACCTGCGCACAGAGTATTTTGGAAAGTGGATCAACGACATGGCCATGAAGGCATTGCCCAGTGTTTACGAGGAAAAGTGTGAAGCTACCTTGAAGGATGCAAAGATGACTCCAGCTTCTGATGAAAGTGACGCGCTCAACGATGGAGGCAATGACTACCCATACAAAGCATTCGCTTATTGTATGATGCACACCCTCCGAGAAGAACATGGAGACGAAGCGATTAATGATGTAAAGAACGAGCGCACCCACTCCAAGAAAAACTGGATGAAGACTTTGCTTGATCGTGAAAATGAATTCCGTGCGCGACATGGAGTAGAGCCCCTGCAGCTCGTGAAAGATGTAAGTTGTCAAGTAGTTTTTAGCATCTAACTAATTCCTATAATTTACGAAACTTTACTGTTGAACTTGTTTCAGCTTAATACTGCTGCGCAATCATGGGCTGAAGAGAACGCCAAGACGTGCGACATGCATCATAGCAAGAACGACGATGACATACGTCAATACAGGGGGAAAGGTACGGGTGAAAGCTTATCTGCAGGAATGGGAGATAAAAAAGAGGATGCTGCTTATACCGCTGCTGATGGTTGGTATGAGGAAGTTCAAAAGTACCCCTTCCCAGATGCTTTCGAAGGGGGCATGGATGATCCTTTGTTCTACAAAATCGGTCATTTTACCCAGTCAGTTTGGAAAGGAAGCAAATACGTTGGATACGGCTATGCTTACAACCCAGATTGCCCTCAATACAATCGTTTTATTGCTGCAAGATATTTCCCAGCTGGAAATGAGATGGGCTCTTTCAAAGACAACGTAATGCCACCAAAGGAAAAGTAACTGTATAAAAGAATACTTTTAGCAAAATATCCACCTTGTAAAAATGTAAAAACTGTATAATTCGCAATAAACTTTTGTACGCATTTCCATCATACATGTTTGGAAGAGTTTTGTATATAGTTTTGGACACATACATGCATTTATTTACCATTATTAGGAAACATACAAACTGTTTGATAAGTTTTAGGAATAAATAAGTACGATTTTTAATTTTTAATACGACATAAATACACAGTTATTTAGTTGACCCCTTCCTCTTTAGAAATGACTCGTTATAAAGACTGACAACAATAATAGTTTACAACAAGTAATAATAACTAATTTATTAGTAAACGTTTGAATTAATGTTATAAATTAATACTACAGTATGTAAGATGCACATTGCAAATATTTAAAAATGGCAAGTCAAATATCAATATGGACACTCACAAGAAAGCTAAAAATCGTCAACAAAGAATACTCCAACTGCCGGTCCGTGTGACCGGCAGACTCTAAATGAAAACCTGCTCACTGGTAAGAACATCAGTAAATGGAGTGACAATTTCTTTTGTAGCGAAGTAAAATATGAGCCCAAATGTGATTGAAATCGGAAGAGCTGGAAGTGCCTTCTTGAAGATTGCGAGGAGAAGCAGAGTTAAGCAAAGTCCCTGTAAAAAGTCAATAAAAATTTGTTGATGCATTTTTGCCAATCAAGAATATTCATGAGCTTAGCTATAAAATTTGTTCTTACAATCAAAATAGCAACAAAGCAAGCCAACGTGGTGTTCCAGTCTCCATAGGAACTTGCCTTTCCAACGAGTACACTGTAGAATATAAAGTCACCAAGACCCAACTTGACACCTCGCTCTTCATCATCATCACCCATGAATCCATGGTGGTCGTCATTCCGCTGCCCATCGGACTGATTTGGATGGTTATTGGTTCCGTAGTTTGGACGTCTGGAGCCGGAACCCGACTGATTGCTCGGTGGTCCACCAGCACTGTGAGCCAAAGCTTCTTGTCGGCGTTGTACACGACTTTCCATTCCCTCGCGCCATTGGGGAGTAAAACCTTCAGCAGCATCAACGGGATCTAATCCGTTACTGCTCCCACTCGGCCCTCCGGTTGCACCTTCACTACTTCCGTTTGATTTTGGGGTACGACGGGATTGCTGGCCACTGGCACGAGAGTCCTCGTCGTCACTTACAGTGTTAACGATTGCGTAAACAACCGTAGCTAAAATTCAGATTGAGATAAATTAATTTGGGTTGCACAAACAACCAACACAAACTTTACTGATACATAGTTCCATTGCCTTATTGCCTTACATGAATAAATCAGGGCTGGGAAAATTTGTTCATTCCTCTCCTGTGCAGTCTCCACCAAAATACGAAGTGGACCACCTGGAGTTAGCACAGCAATTAAATCCCAAATTGAGATAACCGCTAATACAACCCAGGTAGTCCATTCAGGTAAGTATTTAATGAAAATGAGAGCCATCAACGAAGAAATGAAGATTAGGTAAGCTTGCTGTAGGATAAGTGGTCCCTTCCAGTGAATGCAAATCATTCCAACAGCTCCAAAATTCCATAAGACGAGTATCATCGTAACGTAATCCAAAGGAATATTATACGCTTGAAGTACCTCTCTGAAAACAGTTAAGAATGGATTTAGGAGTTAGAACTTAATCCGGAGTTAATTTACAGTACTTACTTCAAGTATAAGTAGGAAAACATGAAGAGCAACAGAAACGAGGACATCATCAACCATCCGTGGATAACCCTGTAGCATTTGTTTTTATACAGGAGAATAAGTACACAGGTCATCACGGCAATGACGCAGAGTAAAATGAGCGAATTGAACACTGCATCTCGCACTTTGGAACCAGTCTCAGGATTTTCTTCGTGGAATGGTGTGTATATTCTAAGAACCAATCAAAATTAAGCATAAAAATGTAAAGGTAACTGGAGAACAAACAAATAACTACTTACAAGTATCCCTCCCTCCGAGTGTAATAGGTAACTGAAGATATTGTTGCGACCACTACCAACATGCAGAGGGAAACAGGCGCAAACAATTTAATCACATGACTTGCTCCATATTTAAGTTCGAATTCCTCCTCTTCCTCTGCGGTGGGAGGGGGTGGTTGCTGACGTCTTTGTTGACGCTGCCTAGGTTGGCCGGATGAGTCATCGTTACCCTCACTCCTCCCATTTTCTAAGGCGCCTTCACCTCCACTCCGACTGGGACGTGGCCTCCTCCTTCTATTTGCTGGGTCACGGATTTCAACTTGTAATTCGTCATCAACGCTATGCCCTCCTTGACCACTTTCACCGCTGTCAGCGTCAGCCAATCTTTTTCTTTTCTTCTCATCATCACGGTGTTGACGAGGGCGGTCTCTTCGATCGCCTTCTCCGTCTGAAGTGGCAGACCCTAAGTCAGCGTTAACTAGTGTACTCATCACACAATTTTCCTAGAATTCCGGCTAATTTTTAATTATTCCATTGTTTTAAACACAAATTTAAACTGGTCTCTGTTCTCAGGATGCAGAATGAACTCTAGTACCAATCATCTGTCTACATTCAGAGGTCTTCCCTGTCAGTGTCGCGTAGCCCCAGTAAACAAATGTTCCCATGAGCGTGTCCTACAAAGCCCCTTGTTTTTTTAACAGCGTTCAACGCGACGTTTCATGCATAATATTTCTATTTCCATTCCATGATGATGACATTATTAAAAGATCTTTCCACATCCAGTTAAAATGGCTTTATTAATCCGAGAGACGTACATACATAGGGTAATTCTTCTCCAGCACAAATAAGTGATAATTCCAATTCAAAATACGCATAAATAATCTTTAAAGAATTACACAATTTGTTTGAAGAACAGACCTGCTATCGATAATCGCTATGGAAATACTTCATAGAAAATACAACCTTATCTTAATCGTAAAGGTATTTCGGCTACTATTTTGAACTAGTAATACTTACACAGATAGTAAGATAATGTCAAGTTGTGTGCTACAATCAAAAATAAAAAGTTTTCAGACTCAAAATTAAATAGGAATATTATTCACGAAGGCTCCAGCTTAGGTCCTCTGGAGACTGGAATTGGTAACGATGGGGATGACAAGAGGGGCTCTACTTCATTGACCACAGACATTTCCACAACTGGTGTGGAAATTTCTTGAGTTTCCCCCGCCGAAGGTGCTGGCGATATGCTTCTCCCACCAGGTGCAGTAGAACAATGACAATGTAGATGTAAATGGTGGTGGTTATTGATAACAATAGGCTGTGGGCCTCCATTCTTGGAGGTTGTACTAGGTAAAGACGTTTTGCTGATGCGGATATTAGATCCACTTCCGGTACTCATTGTTCTTTGTCTGTATCTATTTGCAGACTCATCGGCGATGTCGCTTGTGCTACAGCTCCGATGATGCGTTGCTCCAGTCAAAGAGAGAGCTCGTTGGGCTGTTATACTGTGCCCTAGGGGTTTTTGCGAAGTTCCTGTAGCGGCAATTGCAGCAGCCACTGATTTCCCAGCGGATCCGGGGGAAATGACTTGGAAATCGGCGTGCGTAATCACACGGATTAGCAAAATGATAAAGCCAAGCAGCCATCCAACCAGGCCCACAGTGGCTCCGGTCTAGAGTCAATCAAATAGAAGTTAAATACAGTCAACATTTCATACAAATAAAACAGACACAAGTCACAAGTTATGATTTACCTCTGCGATGACAACATCGTCATAAAACAAGGTAGCGTCTGGATAGCGATACCAGGTAAAGTGGGACTCAATGATGTCCTCACAACTGGACACGTTCAGTTGAGTTGAAATACTTGAGCAGAAAGCTGAAAATCCTCCAAATGTCAAAGCCACGCTTGCACACGATGTGAGGACAAAGATCAAATTGAACATGATAGCTGGTGGAACTATTTTCCAAGGTTGGGGTGACCTGAGTTTTAATAAAAATAATGCTTCATTAACGCTGGAAACACCACAAACTAAATATAAATATAAACTTTTCTGTTTGTACTTGCGACTAGACCGACCACCTCTCCCGCATATTATGAATAGAATCCCAAGAATCCCTGCAAAAACGACGGAAACGACGGGGCTGTACCGACAAAAGCTGCAGCTGCTGTAGCTCCCCCATCGGGATGCTGTGTGTTGGGGCTTATCAATAATGATATCGTTTTCAACCAAAGTCACTTTTAAATCTGCGTATAGTATGCAGTGACCGTTGAACGCGTTCTGAATGCTGCCCATGGATAGGCTGGTGGCTATTCCAGAGATCACAACTAGGACGTAACTGAACAGTTGACATGTTTTCCAACAATGGGACACTTCACTCTCCTTCTTTTCGAGAAGAGCGATTTTCACCGGGGGCTTCAGTGCGCGGCGGTCCATCGTAGATTTTTGAGTGTTTCAACGAATTTTATCACCGGATTTGAAAAGAAATGCGTAAAAAATAGAATTGTTCACAGGTTAAGTATTGGAGAGTTTAATGGAAAGGCATGTAGGTTTCCGAAGAAACTTAGGTCATGCTTGAGCTTTTCTTTGGTACCACACAATAACAGTTGGCGAACAATAAAGCTATTTGGAGAGAGATTAGACTTTGGATGTCCAAACAGCGAGGAATAGCAAACTGCCATATTTAAACACAAAAAAGAAAGATTTAAGTCACACGCATTCTTTTGTGTCTTGGCGAACTGGAAATTTGATAGTTCATTGTAGTTTTATCTTGGATTTTGGTATAAAGCTTTGTTGTAACGTTTTAAATAGCTTGATATAGAAGCGATTTGGATTGTTCCTTCATGTTTGGAGTATGAGCAACTAATGAGTCCGCAATCCGGTAACACTCATTGGTCTTGAGTGCTTCGACGAAATACCCTGAAATAACAAAAATATATTTTCCAATGTTACAATCACTGCATAAAGAAATGGTGTATTCTCCGACGTTCTCATGGAAATGCAAGCAAAATTAGTTTTTATACATGAAATCGGGAAGCGGTCCACAACTCTTGAGTCCTGACCATGCATAATTTTCTAAGTAAAAAACAGGAAGAACGTCGCTTGTCTCTTAACAGGTATGAAACGGATCACTAGAGCAAGGTCAGGTTCAAAATCCAAAGACCCTATCTATATAGTGTAGTGTGCCAATCATGTATGTTCATGGATAGCTGAAGGAAGACCGACCTTTCCATAAAAACATACAAAAGTACGTATCTAATGGTTAGGCTGATATAGGATGAGATTTTACCAAGCCTGATATCTGGCTGTATACACTATGAAAATGGGGTAAACTGGACAACATTTTAATCTGGGTCTCCAGGTGACTTGTTTAAGGTCAAGGATTGTAATGCCAAATGCAACCTCTCTGTACAGAACAAAGCAATTTGTCCAAGTTAATAATGAAATATTGGTCCAACTTCTAATCGCCACGCTTTTGATGCATCTTCAAGCAATTTATGTGTTTGTTTATGTATATATTGTCTTCCCTCCATTCGAACTGTAACTCTGATATTTTCTTTCGTAGTTAGTATTTCGTGTACTTTTGTTATTCTTTCGACTCCCCATTAGAAACTTCTGTATGAATGAAGAATGAATCATAATGGCTATTGATGCTACTCTAGCCAGTACAATAAAATCTCCTATCTTCTTTTCTTTCGAGTGGAATCATATTAAATATGATATTACGTTCCAAAAAAAAAAAAAAAAAAAATGCCGAGGGAATCTTTTAACACGGCTTCTTCACAGTGGAACATCTATTTCACTGCCTTTCCCACGGTCAAACGATATTGTGCATGGCTCTGTATGACTAATCCAGAGCGAAAAAATGTGATATTGCACGTACGCATGTTTTCCACGCTAAAACAGTTGCGAGTTGCGGCTGTCAAGACTGGTCGTTTGATTAGGCACAATATTATGATTATGATTTCAAGAATTCCAAGTTTTATTGGCCTTCGTATGTACTATTTGGGAACCAACCTTTCTGTATATTCAACCTTCTTGAACTCCAACAATAACAATGAATTGGTTGTTTTCACTTTCAACGATTTGTCACACTCTGCTCTATGGAATTTTACGCTTTACGATATTCCTACACACTCATAAAATGTGTTTCCAAGAGACTAATATTATTGCCTTTGCAGAATGCTAAAAGCCGCCTTAATGGATGAGTTCCCACAGCACACACAATGTTTACTGTGTGACATTATGTTTTATACGTAGTCCAACATAAAAACTTCACTTTCGTGTTTGAAAAGGAGCTTTCACTTGTTTAGCAAAAATTACGAAGTTAATATAAATAAACCTATATTACCAATACCTCAAACCATTTCCCGTTTGCAAAAATGAGAGAATTCTCGTCACAGACAACACAAAATTTTGGATGTGCTTACAAGAAATTCATTTTATCTGTGCCAAGTTGTTACTTAAAATGACAAGTGACACTTTTGCTTCTGTGTATATTTTCAATATTGGACAATTCTACTAAAACTTAAACCATGTATACACATAAATTCTTCCCAAACCCACCCGAAAATCACATGCGTTAATGAATGTAGTTTGCCAAAAAAATCACTTACTCTTGATTACACTTAAGAGTCTAAATCCAATTTAAACTGCAATTAACTGGAATAATATAGCTGACCTTTTAAAATGTCGCTTTGTCAACCTTTTTATACAAGTAATGAAATAGCCTCAAACTTTAACGCGTACTCATTGTTATCTACCAGCAAACTAACGTTAAGACTACTAGAAGCGGTCTTGTTTGTGTTGTTCTTCAAGCAACAATGCTAACTAGTTAAGATGTTTTTGTATTTCTCGTACAGACTGGATGCTACAATTGCTACAGCACAGAATGATAGGTAGTTTTTGTGTCTTATTCAAATCTTTGAAAAGAACAACTGCGAGAATAGCGGTCCAAAGATGTTAACGTTGGCGAGCCTGCAAACCTACTAAAATGCGTGATGTTTTGCTCTGAGCAGACAGTTCCACTGAAGCCGAACAAGTTTTTAAAAGGATTTTCATAGAGCAAAAACTATATAGAAAAATTGAAGTTCCGTATAGAGATAAACGCTTCTTACATATGAGTACATGCGCTTTTGTAAAAGCATTTTCATGTGTGAGTTGACGAAACATCCGAAATTGTGAAAGAACGTAAGATTTTTAGTGTTGCAGAATGATAAATGCTAGTAGAGGAGCTATGCTAAATATGAAAACAGACTACATACATAGGTATTAAGGTTGGTTGAGGATTCTTCTTTCTTATTTTATAACATAATTAGCACTCTTAGCAACTTTTGCTTAAGAAATCAGATCAGGACTGCAAAGTTAGATTGATAAACAAAAAACGTTGACCATGTGGGTTTGCGGATGATAAATCCACCCTTGTCGATTTATGCTGTTTCAAGTGATGCTACTGAATATGGTATTGTAATTTTAAATCAAAGTCTGTTTGAAGGCTGGAAGTTTGTGAAAAACAATTTGGCAATGGTTGAGCATGAGCATGAGCTTGCTTACTCTAATTAAAATCAAAATGCTTTAGAGAGCCACAATCTACAAGCTCATGCTAACATATTGCAGTTTCTGTTTGCATTTTCCAGTCTAAAATTCACATAGACAAGGACATGTTACAACTATCACGGACGTCTTCAGCGTATCCGGCGACTTGAGGTTTTCCGTTTGATAAAGACATCAATAGTCACGTACCTACTGTACAAGATTTGAGATTTGCATTGAAAACTGTGCAATTTGGCAGTAAATACTGTTTACTATGTCTATGTTTGTACGTATGTATATAAACAAACCATTTTTTTAACACGTCTTGGTATTTTCATAGAAAACCATGGTGTATTGATTGCCGAGTGGAAAAGTTAGCAGTGCCAGTCAATGACGATGAAAATTCGACTTTTTTCATAGAAAAGAAATCATCAAGCCCAAGTTCATGTGTTGCTTCCAATCTGTCTGATATGACCCATACACATTCTGCTTTCTAACAAGTCGATCAAGTTCCAATTACTCCACCATAGACAACTGTATTCAAGTTTCAAACTTGTAAATTGTCAGGTAATATGATACTGCGTGAACCTGTTTTGTAATCAGTTGGAACTCAATCTACTCTATTATGAATTTATGAATAGCATCTACCATGAAAAGCTATTATAATTATTGCAAGAATGCTTACTTACTGATAAACCATCAAATTCCTTTTCCATTAGTGCATCAAATACTGTTCCAAAGTTGTTGTTTTGCACTGACTGACAGTGCAAAAGTAGTAAAGCAGACGAAAAACTTTATCCCAGAAACTATCCCGTATCGTGTCCCGTCACATCCACATCTTTCATTATCCTTTTTCCTAGGTCAAAATTTCGCAAACCACTCCACAACCTTGCACTTTTTACTTATACCTTGCACAGTTGTACACTATTCACAAAACCTGTAAAGTTGTTTTCCTAGAAAAATCGGTATTTTTTAACCCATTTAATCCATGGAAATATATCGACAAAAAATCTGTACACTTTCCACTGCCCAACCAACTTGGTCAATTGATTCACACCAGAACTATTTTCATTTCCATATCAACCTCCATCCTCTTGGGCTTTATGAAAACATACACATTCTTTTTTTTCTAAAGTAAACAGAGATAAACAAATTTCAGATGGTCCTTTTGGATTAATTCCGTCCGACGCTCGTACGATGAACAAAATAAATTGTAAAATTTTTTACTTTGCATGTTTTCCCAAGTTGCATGTAAACGTGATACTCTGATGATAGCAATATAGCAGCGATAAAAAAAACAACCAAGACTTTTCTATTTGTTTCCACTTTGATATTTATCCATTCTCTGCACAATGGTCTCTGGAGCAGCGTCAGTACACAGTGGTGCACCGTGGCGTATTTAATCTGCCTGAAAAGTGATATCACCTACATGAAATGAAAAAATGAGAACAAGCTTTGTAATGTCAACCCTAGTGTAGATTCAGAAGATTGTATTAAAAATGAATAATAAATGAAAATTATGCGTTGTTTACTTTTAACCTGGATAAATCCGCTCTTTGTAATTCGCATGAAAGTCTACTTTGTTTCCCAGGTAGGCACAACAGCTTAATTATGCAAAACTCACACTACATGAAAGTTGTAAACTAGTGATTGTACAAAAATCATAAGTTAAAACATTAATTCTTAAAAATAGTTGGAGGATCAGACAAAGTTCGTCCCTCGTTCGATAACCTATGCGTGCGAGGTAAGACTGTTACATGCTACATCTTATCATGTCGTCATTGATATGATAAAAGTAATATGATTATGATGGTTACAAACTTAATCTCAGTCGGTGAATGAAAAATAAGTTTAAAACGATTTTTTTTACAACAATACCGATGCCCGTTTATGTAGAATTTCCCAATAACTTCAATCAGCCCACCTTCAACTTCAGATTTGTGTAGGTATTCGCAAGCGTCGTAGTAGAAATCATCCAGGAAGAAATACTTTTTGATTGAGTTGCTAAATATTGACCTCTTCTGTAACGTGTCAAGGCAGATTAAATGGATTTAAGTTGATAAAATTATGATTGATCGTTTATCACAATCATGACAAGGAAACGGGAGTTGTTACACGGAGCAAGCACACCTCGAGAAGAGTTACTTTGTTCAGTTGGGGTACACTGAGATTTTCTATGGAAACTTGGGAATCTGGCGGCATTTTAAGTTTTAAAAATAATCAGCAATAAACACAACAACACAGGCCGACTCTCGCATTCATTTTTACGAGATTTAAAATTTGAAGAATTAACTAATTAATTGGTAGTCCAGGCAACCTGAACCACGTATTTTTGGAACGGGCTTTGTGTGGAGTGTGAGATAAGCCGTGAGCTCCGTACTTAGGATCTAAACGATGTCATTTACTGATAAGGGTAAGTTAGTTTTCTAGCAATTTTAATACTTTTAAATACGCCCAACCGATTGCACTGCATGGTGGATTGACTTGTTTAGGATGAAAGTTTGCTAGAAGAACGCTTTTAGTTAGGAATCTTTTACATTGACTCCATTTCTAAGAAAAGGATCTGCTTGTACTCTGTTATCAGACTGGTCCTGTTTCTAAAAATTGAAAATCTTGACAACTTTGTGGATTTGGTGATTCATGATGAAGCGAATATTTGGATCTCCGTCTACCTACCTCCGGTGGTTTCACTATCGGAAAGCCAGCACAATTTCAGTGACACCACCAACGTCAACAGCAGCAATCATTACGGAAACTTTAACAAGAAAAGTTGGAGGGGCAGCTGACGCAGTGATTGCCGAGCCCAAACTGACTATGAAAGAAAAGCTGAGAATATTTTGGAAGTCTCTCTACAGTGATTATCGAGATGTAGCCGTGGAAACCTGGAATGATTCAAAAGCACGGCCTGGAAAGGCTACGTTTTATGTGTCGCTTATTGGAGGTGCTCTGTATCTATGGGCGACAAACCCTCCGGAGTATTCCTACACTGGAGAACTGACCAAATATGATACTGAAGTTTGTTTTGTTAGTCGGGCGATAAGAAATCCACACTCAGAGAACTACGCACAACGTTTACTCAAAGAGAAAATGAAGGGAGAGCTGCGCTATCAAAATTTTGAATTTTTTTCGGTCATTTGGAAGCATGATGTGGCGAAGAAAGTTGGAATATTCGAAGCAAAGTGTGACTATCTAAAACCATTGTGGTCAGAAGTGAAAGAAAGGGTTGTTGATATTGGAATTGCTGGGAGGTGGTGGCTAATCGACTTGAACATGAAAGATTTCGATGTAAATCCACTAGAATGGGAACAAGAAGCTCGTCACATTGAAGACGATAAAAATTCTGTAACAGTTGGTAGGAAAGAGCAGTTGATCAAAGGGGATGAAAGTAGTTTGTAGTGCTCCTGAGTTTTAAAACGGATATATGTTTGTTGAAAAATAGAGTAGAATAAATATTATTGGCGTAAACTAATCAGATGTAGAGGTGAATTTATTGATCATCAATGGCAAGTCAATCCATCTGGCGACATGAGCTACGTCTTTGGTATTCATACTAATCATACCGAAATGAACCCTGTTCATTAGATAACCTGTTGGGTATATCCTGGTGTGACTCGGCCTGGATTCCTATCCTCAACGCTGGAAATGTTCTTGATTATTTCTCGGAACGGAGCAACAAATTTTACGACAGGAACGTGTAACAATGAAATCGTTAAAATGCAAAGGCTCAGTACTGATCAGCTTGTGTGAGTTTCATTGATCATTGACGAAAATTCATTTCGCTTCCGATGTACCACCAATGTAATGTACAGAACAGAATCAATGCATTTAATCTTTGCTTTTGTTGCAAACAGGAACATGACAGGCCTGGAGTACATCCTCCTACACGTCCAGGAACCGATTCTCTACGTGATTCGGAAGCAGCATAGGCATTCAGCTTCCCAAGTTACGCCGATTGCTGATTATTATATAATTGCTGGTGTAGTTTATCAAGCACCTGACCTTGGTTCAGTTGTTAACTCTCGCCTGGTAAGTCCCACAGATTCGTGAGTCGTAATGGAATTTGGGATTGTAATTTTTAATGTGAATGTGTACATATAACGATGTCATCTTTTCTGATTTTTTAGCTGAATTCTGTAAACCATCTCCAATCTGCCTTTGAAGAATGTTTGTCCTACACAAGGTATCATCCTTCCAAGGGCTACAGCTGGGAGTTCAAAGATAAAGACATCGACGAGAAAGGGAAAAAGAGCAAAAAACCGGATGAACCCAGCTCGATTTTTCAAAGGCAACGCGTAGACATGTTACTTGTGGAGCTCTCCAAGAAATTTCCTCCGCGGTTGCTGCAGCTAGAAGGAACTGGTGGCCCTTCCCAAAACAAATCTCAGTCTGCCCCGTCATCCAACCAAAACGGAACAAACGGAAGTAGTAACGGCAACAGTAATGGGGGAAATGAAGACATGGCAACAATCAAACAAGAACCAAACGCTGGAGCATCGTCAAATAAAAGTAGTTCTGGTCCAGGTAGCAACGAACCCCCGGTTATTATTAAACAAGAAAAAATGGATACTACCCCTGCAGGGCCTGGAGTTGGAAGTGGTATTTCGAATTCTTCGGTTCCGAATATCGCAAGTCAACAAGGACCCAACATGAAACCTCCACCAGAGAAGCGACCAAGACTGTAGGATTAATAGAAAACAAACCTATACCCTTTGTGTACATACACACCCTTCCGTACATTTGAAATAACCGTTGTAAATAAAGTAAAACTCTATCTTTACCATATTCAACTCCGACACTGCGAGGCGTAGACCCAGATGCATATAACGAAACTGAGTTGCTTACATACAACCAGTTACATTCATGTCTATTAATGAGCACCTTGCACATATCATACTTATTTTTCAGCAACTTTTCTTGTTCAGTATACCATTAGTTGATCACAATGCGTCTCTGTGCTATAGTTGTCCTAGTTCTGACACTAATATGGACATGGAACACTCCAGTGCTTGGAGCGGTTGAAGGGGACGCAGAAATGGAAGCTGAATATAACGAGGAGGAAATCACCATGACATTCGCCGAATTGGAAGCTGAATATGAAGAAATCTTAGACGACGAAAGAGATGGCGATATTATTAGCACTGTCCGTGACCAGGGCCGGTGTTCAGCTTCTCGCTTCTGTTACTCGTCCGCGGACAAGTGTTGCGGTTACAGTAGTGCATTATGGGGATCAGTTTGTCGTAGTGGAAAGTCCCAATCCCCTATAAACCTCTCAGCTTGTAAGTCACCACCAGGAGGTAAAGTCCTCTCCCTTGATGTAAATTTATACAAAGGCAGGTTCAAACTCAACAACAATGGCAATGCAGCAATTCTTCGCTTTGTGGACACGAAACAAGTCAACATAACTGGCACAAAATCGTACATTTTAGATTCTATCCGGTTCCATTGGGCCGAAAACGACACAGTTGGAGGCTCAGAGCACTGCATCAAGCGAGTCAAGAATGGAAAGTGCGTCCGAGAAGCGATGGAAGTTCAGCTGGTCCACTATCGATCAGATAACCTTAATTTAGAAACAGCCCTCAGGAGCACTCAACGTTCTTCAGTTGTTATCCTTTCCCTGTTGCTACGGATAGAAAAGCAGACTCAGCAGATTAGTACCGAACGCTCTTGTCCCCGTTTTAACCCCTGTCACGAAACAACTCGAAGTAATCAAAGAATACAACCAAACCGTTACTCCTAAAAATACATTCGACTTGTCTCCATGGCTTTCTCTTCCAACCACAGCATCCACATACTTGGGAAGCATGACAACTCCCAAATGCAAACAAGTCGTCCGTTGGTACGTTCTTCAAACGCCAATGATCGTATTAAGCCAAGACAGTTGCACCATTTAGGAATCTAAGGCAGGAGAATGGAAAACCTATAGTAAGAAACCGGCGACCTATTCAACAGAGGAACAAACGCGAAGTTCAATGTTATCATTGGAAACCGAAGAGCAATGAAGAACTGGAACAGAACCGGGGCTAGATGATAAAATATTATTATCTTTTGAATCACATTTATTAATGAACCACAAATAAAATAAATAAAATAAATATGTTTTGAAAATATTGTGTTTTTAATTTGTTTACTTTCGGATCATTTTTATCACTCAAAATTTGCGTTGGTTAGTTGGTTTCTAATGAACCTGAGGCGACTAAGCTGGCTGAACAAAGGCTCAATCGAGAGCGAATTGTTTACCTTCTTGTCGCGGGAAGACGAGCACCAAGAAATTGATGCATTGATATTTCTCATTCACACATTCTGCACACTTTTGTTTTGATTGTTACTAAAAAAGTACAGTTTTCGAGTTAGTTTTGATAGCATTTTTCTGTGATTTTCTTACAATGGTTCGCGAAGGGGCTAAAAGCGCTGGTGGGAGAAGGTACATAAATAATACAGGCCCTTCCAGTGTCAAGGAGGAGAATCCTGTAGTGCACCATGTTCCGTTTAAAATTGAGTATGAAGGACAAGCAAATGTTGACGTAAAGTTTACTTCAAACAGTGTTCCTTTAAATGATTCAAAAGGTGAGTTGAAGGATTGAATAACGCTTAAAATAAGGCCATTGATGATTAATGTTTAATTTTTTTTGTTCTGGTTCTACTTTAATTTGATTTTATGGTTTCATTTAGTGATGATTAATCAGTTCAGAGGACGACCTCTCCAAGGAGAATGTTTGGAACTACCGGAAAAATATGAAGGATTAGTGGCTGCAGACATGAGAAAGTCGTCAACAGCAGACGATGATGACGACAATGGTGCAAGTACTGAAATAGCAATTACGAAACGATTCGACTCAATGACATATTGGAATTGGGACAGGGTACCATCTGGAATGGACAAACACGTCAAATTAAAGGACTGGTTGGAGCTTTCAGAAGTTGTAAGTCTTTAGGTTTTCAAACGCAGAATACTGCATACATCCCAAACTGTGACAAGGAGGAACTCATTTTTGCCTTTTTTTCGGATTTCAGCTACATGCGCCCATTGATAGTAATTGAAGCGAGATAAATGGATAGAGATTGGAAATTGGAAGATCTAATCTTTTCAGGTGAACTGTCGGAAACTTATAAACATGTACAACTGAATTTTGCATATTTTATGACTGAATCAAAGAAATACTGATTAAAAGTTTGAGTAAATATGAAATTGATTCATACTAGATGTCCGAATTCCTACGCACATAGAATAGTGAGCTGGCGAAGTCAAATAGTAAAACTTCAAAAAGTATATAACTGGAACAGGCTTTAATTTGTATCAGTCCCGTAAAATAACTTTCATACATACCATGTACATACTTACATTTGGGATTTTTTTTACGTAAAGCTTTCATATCACTTCTATTTAAGTTAATTTCTTGCTTGACTACTTGAACATCTTAACGTTGCACTTTTGGGAATTCCCGCAAAGATCCACTGGATCTTCTCCTAACTGTTCCTGCCAATTGATTATTGGTATATTTCCTGCTGCCGCTTCGAGAGTTAGGAGTTTCTTTAACAGGAAAAAGAATTCTTATCACTTATACTTAAAATCACAGTAAATCCAAGTTGAGGCTAATGTTTTGTAACTTACGACGGAAACTGAGTAGTTTCGAAAACAGAAATTGCTTATCATGCCCTTCAAGAACTAGCAAGTGCCTTAGAGTTTCCAAGAGAGAACGATTTGCCTGAGCTTTGGAATAGAAATAATAAATAATTATTACTAGAAATAGCGACAGTGGAAGTTGGTAAACTGGTTTTCCAATTTCGTGTAAAGCTAGATAAATCCAGGGTTGTTTCTCCTCCAGGTCCATGCTCACTGCTTCCCATGAGATGTTTCTTCCCTGGAACGGTCCACACTCCACAGAAGGCTTCATAGCTGAGATGACATACGTAAAGAGGATCAGCACGACAAAGAAGCTGAGGAGTTTCGCAATCATCAAAATCCCTGCGGTCCTGATTGTTCGAAATGTTTCTGCTGCACTTTTACAGTTGTATAACACTGAAAACTTCTTAATGTAGAAAATGGCGACGCAATAGAACACTGCGAAAATCGGGGAGAACGGGGCAAAGTAAAAACTCATCCAGCTCAGAGTTTGGATGTAGATGATATCCAAACTGTGACGAACAAATGTTGAAGTTAAGTGTTCCAATTCGGACCATGAGTGGATTTGTCTTGAATATGTAGCCAATTAGACGCCTTAAAGGATCCACAATGAAAGTGAGGACAATCTTGATAAAAATTTCGGTAATAAAGAGACGGTAAATGTTGTCCGCGTATAGAGACTCCCAGCAGTATTTCCGATCTGTAATTCCCTTCGGATCTGGGTCCTTACATTCCGTACAGAACCCGTCTTTCGTCTTACAGTATACTTGTTCACTGAATCCATTGGCAGCCAAAAGTAGGGTTATTAGTCGGATGACAACGGCCCTGAAGAGAAGTAGACCTGTCTCGTACTCCCACTTGTACTTCTCAAACTTCCCCAGACGAGCCAGAATAATAGGAAAGATTAGGTTAAACAGAGAAATGACCAAACTTGGAATAAATCCCAAGACTATTGCTCTGATATTATTTCTGCCAGTTGCTTTGTTTAGTTCTTTTGAAACAGCATCAATCACATAGAATGTCACAGCTCCAACACCGACAAACAACACAATGACAACTAAATTGACAATTACTCTCACTACAAACATTTTTGCTCGCTGCTTCTTAGTCTGGAAAAGATCAAATTGACAATTACTCTCACTACAAACATTTTCGCTCGCTGCTTCTTAGTCTGGAAAAGATCAGTTATCCTTCGCTTATCGGCCTGAAGAAGCATTTTCATTTCATTCCGGAGGAGTCGCCGTTTGAAATCAGCGCCTTTCTGATCATTTGTGTAGTGCTCCCATCCACAAAATAAGAGATTGGAGTACTTGTAAAACTCACTTTCCTTCCGCTGAATAATCTCCTTAAGCCCTTTGGTGATTCCACGTACTAAGAGAATCAGGCTCCCGAGCATTATAGCACAGGCTGTCATCAGATATGCCACGTCATACTTGTACACGGATTTATCCCTATCTGCTCGCCTAGCTGTCATATTGTAGAATCCGAACGAAATTGGCCAATCGTCAAATCTATAGCCCACCCCCTGCATTAAAAAGTCTATAGTGCCCCTTGGCTCATTCCGTGCTTGGTGTGCCTTAGTGTGACAGCATGTAAGGAGTTTGCCCAAGTCAGTTTCATTCCGCATGTCCAGCTTCTCATTTTCAATTGTTATTGTTGACCCTGCTTTGCAAACCGTCTCGTCTGGGGCAATGTTATTCTTGTGGAGCAGTTCGTGGAGGCTGAAGGGGCCAATAACGAAGAGGATGAGGATTGCGCTAATGGCAAGATTCAAGAAAAGTGTCCACTTGATGAAGAGGAAAACGTTGACAATCCCAGTACCCGCACGTAGCTCTATTTTCCGGAGGGAGTTGTTGAAAAAGATAGTCCGACGGTATGTCCGTGTAGCCAAGTTTACCATTCCCTTGCAACACTTTTGACAGTTCCACTTACACTTTTCGCCGCCCGTTAACTGACGCTTTGGCATAGTCTGGAAAGCAAAAAAAAAGTGAGCGTTGCTAGCTAGCTTTTGAGGAAAGCGGTTTACTTTTAATAAGATGAATCTATATGGGCTACCGCTAATTGGGCCTTAAGACGCTTCTTTTCAGCCATTGGTACTGGCATCGACTTGATGCGTTGGAGTTCCTCCATTTTTGTCTGTTCGCTTAAGTGGGTCCCATCATGATCAATTTCCACTCGGACGTCTTTTTTTTTATTCTGATCGTCCAATAGGTTAGGTTGGGGGTCTGCGGGCGAAGAGCCCCCAGCCGGACTTTTAGTTTGGGCTCCCATTGCAGCTTCGGTTTGGTAAAACGAAAACATTTTAAGGGGGCACTCAACTATGCATGCTCCCTGGAGTTAGACGGAGTATTGAGATTCAGACAGTAAAAATGTTCGAAATAGGTACACGATTTTGTTAGTTTTACACATGGAAGTGGTGTCCATGTGAACTTCACATTTTCACAATGCCCCATTGCAATATTGCAAACAAGGCGTCGGGTTGGGTTTGGGTACATTAATGTATATGGATTATGTAATCGAGGAACAGATCCAATTTTAGTTTATAGCTGTGTCGATGCTCTATCTGTGTCAGGTGCGTTTTAAAATAAAGTAATAAGTCACTAATTTTGTGTAATAAATAAAAGCTGTTAAGAACAGCTATAAAGACGAAGCTGAACGTTAGAACTAAGTGTGTCAGTAATAGTCTAAA
>JAAXOA010000466.1:0-23415 GCA_036561885.1 Salina celebensis
AAGGACGAGTTGAAGTTATACCAGTTGATGCATTGCCGCAAAGAACAACCGTCATTCGGGCGTGCTTTCAAAGAAGCTGTTTTTATTGAAAAACATACAGACAATTTCAACAGAAACGGCGGTTATGACATTACTCCAAGGATATTAAATACTTTGATACATTATCGAAATTTTCCATGTGAGGATTTTTTTTTCTATGTGGGCTAAGGGAGATAATAATTTTTGAAACATATTTACACCAGTTTTAAGCTACTTTGGGACGTTTCTGTTAGAATTTTGCCCTTCACAATCGTCTTGTGGAAGTTATGTTTGGCAAAAATGACGTTTGAAGTCATTTATAAATGTGCTCGAAGTCATTTAGAAATGAATTTTGGAATTTATAAAGGAGGTGAATCAAGACTGTTCAAATTTTTTAAATTCATCTTATACCTTCGAAAAAGTTTAAGGCAATACAGTGAGAACTAACGTTTCAAATAAACTTACTTCCTCTAAGGCCAAAAATGACTACTACAAAAAATATTTTTATGAAATGTTTTTATTTCGACTCTTCGACAGATGTACCTTGTATTTACAGATGTTCATAGTTTCAATTACAATATATTTATATATTTATCAGTTGGATAGATTAAATTCAGAAGAAAAAAAACTGAATTGGTTGTTTAGCTGTTTCAATGCGTACATGGAATTGGTAGTTTCTTTTCGTTCACTTACTTTTCTATCGTTGAGTCATAATTCACATCATTTTCTTTAAATAATATCTGTGTTTTGGTAAAACGTAGTCCTAAACTGATAGATTAAATTTCTTACGCGAATGTACAATAATTGACGTATGTACCACATTAGAAGTAAATATCGCAATTTTTAAATTTCTACAATTCTCATACTTCTAAAAAGTCTTTTAGTAAGATGCTCCGCCGCTTTTCTGCTATATCCATTTGGTTTTGAAGATCACCACGGTCCGTTGTCTCAGCTCGTTCGATTTTCCACGACAAGTTTTCAATCTCAGCCTCCAGTTGAGCTTGTTGGTATTCAAACTTGGGGGGAAGATTTAAATCATAATTAGAACATTAGAATTTAACATCACTGAGCACAAAAAGCTATTTTAAAACATTAATTACCAGTTCCTTCCGAGGGCCAGATTCCATATAGTAAGCATAAGGATACGTGTACTTCAAGGTGTAACGACATTTTGCAAGGAGATTTGCGGCATCTATTAGATACTGCCAATCAATCCATGTCCCAGAAGACTCCATTACCTATGTATAAAAAAACCGGAAACATTTCATAAACTAAACCAATTTTGACAAAGATTGTAGACGCAGTTACAACGTTAAAATACATACTTTGGCTTCAATTCGATCCTTAATTCTTTGTAGGGTTTGCTCCTCCAAGCGTAAACTTTTGGAGTGGTTTTCCCACTGCAAAACCATAAATATGAGTTATTTAATGAATGGTTGATGCAAACATCATTTTAGAACCATGTAGAATTTAAATTAATATTACCCTTTCGTAGTAGTGGAGATACTTTTTGAGAGCCTCCCTCGCCTGAGCATGGACAGATTCGTAAGCAATGTTAGGATTTTCTTTGTATCTTGAGCACTCGTAGTATTCT
Source organism: Salina celebensis (assembly GCA_036561885.1). Classification (NCBI taxonomy): domain Eukaryota; kingdom Metazoa; phylum Arthropoda; class Collembola; order Entomobryomorpha; family Paronellidae; genus Salina; species Salina celebensis. Next base: position 1,613 of record JAAXOA010000466.1, read on the forward strand.
GAGCCGTGAGACTTCCAATCCCCGAGACACATCCAACAAAAGTCGTGCTTACAGTTGTAGCATTGCATATGATTACATCCGCCGTTCTTTTCGATGCATATATGACACTTAGGACACTGTAAAACATCAGAATACAAAATATTAGCACAAATATTCATTGATAAATTTCAAAAAATCAAGTCATCCTGAGTAAAGAGTGTAAAACAATTCCTTGAGAAATCATAAAAAGTTCTAATACCACATTTCCGCTTGAAAGTTTAAAATAAATTTCTTACATCTTTTGTATGAGCACTGATGTAGTTGGCAGTTTCACTATCATCGGCACACTTGGTAAGCCATCTCTTGATAGTCTCACAGTCAGTAGGAGCATGATAGTCAGTTCCACATCTAAAGCTGTAAGTTCAAATGTCCAGGTTAAAAAAAATGCTTTGATAATTTGATTGAGAGACTTAGAATTTCTTCCAACAAGCGTTTTGATACTTACCAAAAGTTACTCTTGCACTGGTAGCAGACTACTCTCTTTGCCATTGGCTCTTTGGATCGAACTATGATATCACAGTTAGGTCCAGGACAAAATCTGGTTCCAAATACATATCATTAACACATAATATTTAAACGAGTCATTACAGCTTTCACAAAGCAAACACATTGCAGTTTCAACATACCTAAGCTGAGGATGCGATTTAACATAATCCCTGAATGCGAAACGTTGATACTTTTCTCTAATATTTGGCTTGGTAATGAGAGCAAGAACAAAGTCCTCTGGAGCTAAAACAATGCAGTCTTGACCCATGCACCCGATTGCTAAGCAGAGAAAGTAAAATATTGCTAAAATTTAGTTTCACGGGAATAGATGGAGAAAATAGAAAACTATATTGACTTTCTTACATGTGCTTACACCTTCTATAACTTGCACCTCAAAATGCGAGCTCCAACATTCTTTGCAAAACGAATGCCCGCATGCAAGTGCCTTGAAGGATTCAACGGGTTGGTGTGCGTAGCACACCGGGCACATTGGGTTATTGTTATTAAGCGAAGGAGGTTGTTGGGTCATTAGCGGCTTCGGTACATTATTGTTGGCAGGCTTTACTCTCGCTGTGACTAAGGTCCCATGCGCGTCCGCCCGAAACATGGACACTATTTCGTTAAGGGACCAACCAAGCGTGTGGAGGAGAAGCTTGGCTAACGACGGAGTTACTTTGATAATAATCTAAAGGAATAAAAAAAAATGTTTTAAACTTCCATCGTAAACAAATCCAAATCTTAGAGCAATTAATCCGAATCATTGTTTTCATACATTTATCTCTAATGAGAGAAGCTCCACAAGTTCGTTGAGAAGTTTTTCAACCTCCTCCACCTTGAGACATTCATACTGGAAGCTTTCAGGGTCCTTTTTATAGTCCCCTAAGTCCAACTCCTCTTCGTTGGACAAGTAGTAGTTGTCATAATCCTCGTCCTCTATCTCACAGTCCGACTCTTGGTCTTCCGCGGACATGTTTTCGATCGATAACGACGACAGCTTGTAAGTTTTACGAAAATCACAGAATCTCACGAGAAAATTGAGAAAGGGGAAGCTCCCTTAGATGTGTGTCAAAAACCCGTTTCGACACTAATCGTAATGTTACTGCCCAACTCTCCGGGAGCTGAGTTTTGTTTTTTGTTGAGGTAGGCAACTGTAACCCAGAGCTATAAATGCTGAAAGCCACTAAAATTCACGAACTATCTATCTGTAAAGTTCTATAAATGCACTTGACCACGCAGTGAACATTGAATTCTTTATACCATAGAGCCACTTTGTGAGAACAATTTTAAATAACTGATTGTTTCTTTTCGAACACATGAAGTACTTATCGAAAGAAGACTACTTGGTTTCTGTAAAGGCATCACTATCGTAGGAGTACCGATGGAATTTATCAAGAACAAATTTGCAAAATGGTAAGTTGTGTAGTGGACAAACTCAATAGTAATGTTTTGAAGCACTTGGATCTCTACAGTTCCTTCCTACTTTCCGTTGCTCAGTTATAACGAAAGTTTTCTGTTCTGAATCAAGTAACAACCAATGTCAATTTTTGTTCTACAAACTCAAAGGGCTTCAAACTGAATTACACAACAATGTGGATATATATTTGTAACAATGACCGATAATTTTTAACATGGAAAAAAATTGCGTATCATTGACTACTGTCACATTACTGCGTTCTGAAAATAAATGGTTGATGACGACACAAGCTTTTGTGTAAAGATAACAAGTTCCGTACCATTCCTGACACTTTATGGATATCTTTTCAAGTAGATATGAGAGAAATCAATCTAATCAGATTTCACTTTGTTCCGTTTTATGACCGGGTACTGGGGAGAGTCCAATTGGCTGAAAAAATACAAAACATACATATAATTACTATTTGCACTAGGCATACATCGTAATATTACCCTAGCTAAATTCTTGCTTTGTTCAAAAAAAGTAAGCCAGGTAGTAAATATGTGGTCACGTCGATTCAGATTACTAAAGTAAATGTCTTCGATAATATTAGTTTTCAAGTTCATTCTATTTAGGTAACTGGCGTGTGTCACTTGACTCACGATCTTCTAACTCATTACAATAAACAATCCTAAACGGAAATTTGAGACGGTGTGGTAGGTCATAAATCGTAAACCAAACGGGTAATGTTATACAAAATTGGCACTTTACGCTCATATCACACAGACATTTTTGCTTTTCGCTACACATTCCAATTACAATTGCAGTATTTCTATGGGCAATTAAAAAGTAATTTTGCACACACACAAAGCAAAAGATAGGCTATTGTCATTGAGAAATAGAAAGTAGGAATTGTAATAAATATCGAAAACTATTTCAATGGAATTTTGTCTATAAACTTGAAACACTAACTAATTTCCACAAGTTTCTCCGGCTTATCTACAATTTTACGTTACATAACAAATTCTACGACGTACGCGGAGCTTTCTATTTCCAGTTTAAACAATGTGTTGCACCTGCACCCTAAAGGATATCATGGGCAAAGTGGCTTCCGGTTTAAGTCAATTCTTTATGTGGATTTTTGCACATCTATGATGGCACTAAGGCAACTATATAGGTGATTAGTAACTGCTGATATTAAGTCTACATCTATGATTTTCTTACATTGATTCCGTGCTCTGTTGTAGAATTTCGGGCCTATCAAATAGTATGAAGATGTGTGAGGAAGAACGTCTGCGTCATGTGTGTAGGGGCTGCCCTTGACATTTATCATGACTATTCCCTTTTTTATCTTCTATATCAATTTTGGACGAGAACGTCTTTGTGGATCAAAAAATGATTATACTGTATTTAACTACTGTTCTTATGGTAACATGATCACAACTTCACAACTCAAGAGCATCGTTATTAAATACATTGATAATTTTTTGTTTGTTTTAAGACTCAAATTTTTTCTTAAATCAATGTTCGTCTTGTTTTTTTCATTCAATTATGTTTTTAGTGTCTACGCCTTGCTAATGCAAACAGTGTTGTACTATACTGAATAACAATTATAATTACAAAATGTATGTAACGGCAGTGTGAGCTTCCTCTCTGTAATAGTTGAATGAGAAATGGCCAAAAGACACTTAATGAGATTTTGTATATTTTGGGCAAACAATAGTAAAAACTCCCCCACACTCACTTAAATGCACATATAATCACTAAAATGTTTAGCATTGTAGCCAATCATGTTAAGCAAAAAAACATCAGGAGGATGATAATGAAGACGATGGTGAGATGATGTTGGTGAACATGCTGATTATAGTAGTGATGCGACTTGTAGGTCACGCACGATGAGAAGAAAATTTGTAGGCGCAGGCGAACTATTTTATTACGTGAGTTGGGTTTGCTTCAAATAAATTTTATTTGAAAATAATCTCTATTTGTAAGTACTAAAAATACTGAAAAAATGTGTAAACAGATAGTTCCTTCAAATCTTGCGACTATTAAAATGTTTGGTTGATTCTTTTTGATTTTATACAAACAATGTGCACTTTTACACCAAAAATTATAAATCAGAACACTCGTAATTCAATAAAATTTAGTAGAATTACTATAAATTTACAACGTTATCTTTATCTATACAGACTCACACACACATCCACACACATTGTTTGTTGTTTTTCTTCCAAACTGCTTAATTACAGTCGAGAACGTGTTTAGAGTCTCATTACATATAGTATTGGTAAATAATGTCGTAGCGAAAATGACGATGACGACGAGTATTACAAGCGTAACTAACGATACACGCTTATCCGAGTACAATATATTTTTGTGAGTCTTGTGTGAATGGGTGTCCCCTTTGCACTTGGCGAAAAAATAAGTTAAGTAAGTGGCCAAAGCGGTGTGTGTCTGATGGGTAAACTATGTTACGTTGCAAGCATTCATAGACGTAATAACTTTTTGTATATTTTTTCCACAAACTTTAAGAAAGATTCACAATTACTACTGTTGCAAGCAGTATCTAAGTTAGGTCTACCTATGCAATTCCATCATTATGGCATGTCTACTGGCTCAAACTTTTATATATTTTGTTTCTTGCCATTATCATCAGTTTTACGATGATGCTCTCTTCTTCTTTTGTTATGGCGAGGATGACGATGATGATGGTCTTGACTTTAAACAAAGTAAGCCGTAAGTAAAAAAAGCGAAAGAAAGGAAATAATCTTTTGCTGAGATAACTACATACACAAACGTAAATTGAACAGGATCATCGTAGTCGTCGTCATAGTATTAGCTAGGAGTTGGTCGTTGTCATTAGAACACTACGATTACCAAAAGAGACTTACTTGTAGCAAGACGAGAACACTCACAAACACACACACATGCACACGGATCTGTTTTAAAAACTTTAGCTTATCTTCGTACGTGTATAAAGTCTATATAGCTATGAGATAATTGTACTCCTTTTTGTTTTGTAAGTAAAAAAGACGGAAAATAATATGCTTCGAGGAGGATGATGAGAATGAAATGGTCGGCTGCACTTAACAAGTTTCAATGTTAGATGCGAACCTAAAAGACGAAAAGAGTGAACAAAAACTACACAAGACTCATGAAGGTTTCCTATCATAAAAAATCTTGGTGCATGTAAAAAAGAGCAAAAGGAGGGGAATATCTTACTTTGAGAGAATATGCTTTTGAGACTATGTATGTGTAGCGTTTTATTCCTACAAAAAAGACTCATCCGTATATCTCGTAATTTTTACACACTACCCATTTCTGTTGAAAGAACATAGTATATACGTAATGGTATATGGGGCTGCTGTCGTCCACATATATATTTTTCCCTAAATGCTAGGTAATAAAAACAAAGTTAAATAGGAAGTGAATTTTTGTATGCTTTGGTTGGATGCATGATGGGGATACATAGAGATACTACTAAAGAGGTACATTTTTATCCCTGTAAAGTCTGTTATATGGTTTTGTTACACATTCAGTTACATGACGGTCGACGAAAACGTCCTTCAGAGTGTTTTTTTCTCGACTGGCAGTTAGTTTTGGAGAGGGGGCTTACCTTATACCAAGCTCAAAGGCTACATTCACTATGTGCCGAGTTAATATGTGAGTTAGATGGAATAGATGGGGAAAAATGATGACGATGTGAAGTGAATGCCAGAAAACGAAAACAAGGTAGAAAAACTACCAGCTCTTTGGATAACGTACTTTGAAAACGGATTTTGTTTGTGACCGTGCATTTGGATCTGAGTCTGAGTAACATTCAATAAAACTCAGAATGTGAGAATGAAACACAATAGAACTCTTCCTACGAGCCAGAAGGGAACTTGAGTTGAGTTGAATGTTTCTATGCTTCTGGTGCACACTTGCACTTCATGACGGCGAGGGTTGAGTTGAAAAATGTCGAAAAGGGGAATTGTTTCCATATGAAAAACCCAATCATCCTGAGGGATTGATATGCCAAGAGAGATGATATAAGAAACAAAAATGGGACTTGTTTGTCCATAATACATCCATTGGATAATGAAGCTTGTAGCTGGTGTTTGAAATAGAAGTGGTTCGAAATATGATATGGATAGGTAGATGTATTTTGATGAAGCTCCTAAGGATTACTCATCACGAAGTATTCAAAACTTTAAATACTGACTGCTACCAATACATGCTCCAAAAGTATTATAAACTATGATATCTGCACGACGAATCGGTCCATTTCAGTGTGGTATTTTTATGACAAACAAAAGACTTATGAATTATCTAGTATTTTGTACATTTCCGTTTGCAATTTATATGAAACAATGATGTATGTACAATTTCCACTACAAACTAATCACGAATCTTTTCCTGGATGCGGGTCCGTCTTTGGGTGTGCATAGTCTAATCGATTTTGGTGACAAATTTTCGTCGCATGTGCCTACCAGAATTAAACGAAACGAGTCATGCCACTGGTTGTCTTGGATAAGACAAACTCTACTAATTCCATTGTTGTGGAAATCCAAAATGCTAAACTAATAGAGGAAATCGAAATCGTTCTGTCGCAGTAAGAAATGACCCAAAACCAGCGCACATGACATACTTTTGAGCATGTTTTTTAGGATGATTATGTCAACGTCTCAAATGAAGCTCACTAGAGAAAGTAATGGTCAGGTATAACGGTAATCTATTGCCTAACTCCAGATACTTCAGTAGATTAGGAAGGTTGAGTTTCAGGACTGAAACGAAAGATCATCTTTGATACGCACAGTTATAAGATGCGTTGGCTCAAGGTATTCATAATCTGATGCAAGGAATGTTATTAGAGGGTTCTACTGGTTTGGTTTTTAACTGATCCAAACATTTTGAAAAAAAGAGTTCAAACCTCTCAACATCAGGACGTCTTCCAGGGCGTACTGTCGGATGTTTGGGACATTTGACGCTTCGCATGCTTTCACGGATGGTTTCTAAGTGTTCTGATTTTTATGATTATATTGTGTTTTTATGATTATATATTGTTATGAAAATGAGAATGTATCATTCACATTTAAACTAACCTAACTCGATGGTGGCCAACTCGACTCCTATCCAAAATGATTTATTGCTTTAAATTTCCCATCAATTTTATGCAAACCAAATTGTTTAAAAGTCAATAATAGGCTTGCGTTTATTGTTCAAGCGTAATAACATATTAAATTGAAGTTTATGTTAAAAATCCATGTCGAAGAGGAACAAAACCACAAGAATACATGACTATCTATGAGCATAATGTAACACGAGAGAAACCATGATCATTCGTTGAATTCAAGGGTAGTAGATTGGCACACATTGGTACACTAGAGACGCAATCAGTCGCTATGGATACTACTAATACTAGTATGTACAAAAGGATTTCTAATCAACAAAGAAACCAGCGTTTTTCTTCTGAAGTTGCAGCTGGTTAAATTGAAATAGACAGCGATAGCGATCTCTATATCCAACTCAATTCCAACAAAAATGAAAAACAGGTACAATATGAGCCCCCTTCAAGGTTTGAAGTATTTTAAATGTGTGTTCCATTAAAAAGCAGGTTATCAATAGCTCTATAAATATTCTTCAACAAATATTCACAAGTAGTGGGCTGAGAAACACTTACAAATATTTCTGAAAATGGATTTTGATAACGGGATTCTCTTACCTCATTTTTGCGATGAGTGGATTCTTCCAGTAAATAAGCTTCAAAACAACCAGAAAGAATGTGGTGTTCTTAATCCCACCAGTAAGATTTGCTAATAATCAGATGTCCGTCATTGTCACAATTAAAACACAAAAAGTACTTGCGAATTTCCAGACTATCATTCTCGGAATATTAACATCACCGTTCTACCTTACTTATTTTTTACTAACTTATTTTTATGTTCTTTTCACAACAATTTTGATAACTCTACTTGACAGAATTGTGAATCGGACTAAAACAAGCGTTACAATAAAGCCACATTCTTAAATCAAAAACAAGCGTTTTAAAAACTTCGAAGTTCGTCCGGTCGACTTACGACGATATAATTTGACTCTCACTCACTCACTGTGTAGTGTAGATAGAAAACTCGAAAAAACCGTTCCCTCTCGACCAAGAATATGTTGAAGTATTCTTGCGATGCCCCAGACCGCTTTCTTCTTGTTTACTTACACCAGGGCGGTATTTGCACCTATTACTGAGAAAGTAGAGGGGCCGTGTGTTCCTCACAGCTACCCAATTGATGCTTATGGGTCTCAGCGAAACACAGTGAACGAATGTAGATTTTCTTGTGTGTAGTATTCCAAAAGAAGAACTGTAACAATAGTAACAAAGGGTCTTTTAGTGACAGTGAAGCAGAGTTTTAGTCAGATGGGCATTACCAACGTGTTGATGAGCTGCAATTTTCATGAACAGGAATTTAGAAGTTTGGCAGTGTTTCTCATAGAATTCAAAACAATCTGTGACTCTATAATTTACAAGGTTGTTGAGCTGATTAACAAAATAGTTGGTTTTATGATATTTATTGTCAACAAGTTTTGAGGACGGGGTAGGTGCTAAAAGATGGAGATTGGCCCGGGGAAAGACGCTAGGAAGAAATTTCAGGTACGACGCGGAGCTTCAATTAAGATAATGATAATGAGGATTGGTTGCTTTGCGTTTTACGGTTTAACAATTACTTGTTTATATGATGATAGGGAGCAGGAGTATCTAGTAATGGTTCAGTTTCAATGAAAAGAAAAGCTAACGATGATCCTCGCAAAGAACCTGAAATAAACGATGTTGAAGACATTCATAATGTCTGTATAGGACCTGTGTGCAAGTTCCCGAATCGAGGAAACTGTAAAGATCCGAGTCACGGCAAGCGTGTTAAAGTTGGTCAGGTAGCTTTTAAGTCGTCCTTTGGAACACCTGGTTTCAAAAATTTGCACTCGGCAACTTTAAACAAGCCAGATACGACAGTGAAAAGTCTGCATGTTGATACTCAGCAGCGGTTTGTGATTCAGCAGCGTCTTTCCAAAGTCGTTTCAAATAGAGATGTTACGGTAACGTATGTGATTAAATCTGAAAAAACCGGTGACTGTAGGACCTTATGTTTAAAAAATATGTGGTAAGGCTTTTAAAGAAAATTCCAAAAAAAAGGAAAAGAAAATGTTATTTGTCGTAAAATGAATTTTCAAAAATCTTTTCATTCAGGACTCAAAACGACTGGCTGGTTCCTGGGACAGTCGTCAACATTGTAGATGTTGTACCCGACGACGTGGGACGGTATACCGTGGACAGATGCTCTGGATATTTAATTGTTAATCCTGACAAGCTTGTGTCCGTGACAAGTGTCATTGGTCAACTTTATTGCGAAAGAAAGGCAGCTCTAGCCAGATGCTCGGTTGGAAGTGATAGCATGGTTACTTTTCGGGGTGTTGTTGCCCATGAGCTGATTTGTGAGGTAATCCATTTTATTAAACATAAATAAAAGGATTTAATTGGGGTGTTAACCTTTTTGAATCTGCAGCTTTGTTTTATTCGGTAGGCGATGGTGCATAAAATTAAGACTGATGCGGAGCTCTTGGAGACAGTAAAAGAGATTTGTCGGCGCCCTGAAATGTTGGAAAGGGCATATGGCATCGGAATGAGTGATGCGGAGTTAGCGAAGATCCAGACTGACTGTGCACAATGGGTTGGGGTTTTCATGCGGCAGCGATTCACAGGCCGAGCGAAAAAGGATATGAAATACCAAAACTTTGAGTTTATCGACGTGCTTGGAATTGAAGATAACATTTGGAATCCAAGTTACGGTCTGAAAGGAAAAATTGATGCAACTATGCTAGTAGAAAGGAATACGAAACGGATGGTCAGTTTAATCGGGTCTATATGTAAATCCAATCGTGTATGCCAATACCTATAAAAGAATAAATGTTACTGATTTAGGTGGTTCCTTTGGAGTTCAAAACTGGCAGTACCAAATCAGCTAAACGTCAAGCAACGAAAGCAGACCATGTAGGGCAAGTTACGCTGTACACACTAATGATGGCTATGAAATTTGGGAACATTGAAGAGGCTTTGTTGTACTACATCAGGTATTTCAAATTATTATTTCGCCGAGTCAAAATCAATTATCAATCTCCTTAATCTTTGAAGTATCAAAAGTATACGAGTATAAGCTCATGGTTATTCTATCAATTACTTTGTTTTGTACTGGTAGTGACGACTCTTTATCCTCTCACACTCCAAGATCCCTAGAGCTTCAGCAGCTAATAATTTTTCGGAACTCGTTTATCAAGAACTCCGTTCTATCGGATGGGCAACTCGTAAATCTTCCAAAGCCGGAAAACATCGACTACGATTTTAAATGCAAAAATTGCGAAGTTCGTAATATTTGTACGTTGGAGATAGCGAAGTAAGAATATTACAACTCAATTTTGAACTTGCTATTTTATGCTTTTTCCCAATGTAATACGGTGACATTTTCCGTGCACAGCAAAAATATGCCGACGCAAAGTATGTCAACAACCGAGAAGGCACTAATGTCAGTCTGGCCTTATACGGACGTAGAACAAAACTTTTTTGAAAACTGGATGTTTGTCATAAACTCGGAAACAGAAGAAGTTGAAAAGAAATTTTCAGACAAAGGAATATGGCGAAAGACTCCAGAAGAACGGTAGAAGATTTGTGGATATTTCAAGCTAACATTCTAGCCTGTTTTAATTGGATGTTATGGTGTTAACCTTACATTTTTTTCTGTTTTAGAGAGGATAATGGAACTTGCGTAGCGAATTTGAAACTGAAAAGTAAAACATGTACCCCAATGAGGGACAGCAACTTAAAGCTCCTATTTCTTGTCACATTTGCAAAGCCGAGATCTGATACTAAATATAACTTTTGTATAACAACCGAGGATTTTGTTGCGTTAAGCTCAAACGTTGAAGTGAATATCAATTACGCAATTGTGAAGGCAATCCGTAATGACATGATTACTTTAGCATTTGACCAGTAAGTTGAAATTATAAAATCGTGGAACATTTCTTATCGTTAGTATGAAGTACTCTATTGTATTTACTCTTTTGAAATTTTGATTAGGCCGTTGCACTATGAGTATTTTCAATCCGACTTTATTTACGCTATTGATAAAATCAATACATCTTCGCCAATTGCTAGTCAGTACGGATACTTGGCCAAGTTGATGGAGCTTGATACCCCTGCTTCTAGACTTCGTGACTATATCATCCATAAGTAAGATTTGCTAAATGAAGTCGCCGAAATTAGTATGTACAATGTAGTGTTAATATTTAGTCACGCCAATTTCTAGGAAGAATCCAAAGTATGAAGATATGCCTATTCCACCAAGCAGTACACAGGAAATCGTAAAACACTTGAATGCCGAACAAAAGCGTGTTATTTTCAAATCGTTGTCTACCGATAGTTTCCTTTTTGTTCAAGGAAGTCCCGGTTCAGGTATACGATTTCGGCATTAACTTGACTTTAATTCTTAAATTTAATCTTGTAATTAGTGCTAATCAATTTGTTGATACTTTCGTTAAGGTAAAACTGCCACGATTGTGTGCTTATTAAGGACATTGGTCGAATGGGGAAAGACCGTCTTAGTGGTGACATACACTGGAACAGCATTGGAAAATATCCTAGTTCGGTACGCTGAGCATCGACAAGATTTCATAAGGATTAGTAGCAGTAAAACACATCCCAAACTGCATAAGTTTACTACTAAAGTATTATCTACGGAGGCAAAGACTATTCAAGAAATGAGGGAGGCTTATAATAAGGTAGTTCACGTTGAAGTAAATGTGATATGAATTCAGTGACGACGTCTCTAACTGTAAATGTATGTTCCTTTTGAAGCCGGTTGTTGCCACAACGTTGCTCAGTCTGAAACATTCCATTTTTCAAAATCGGCGTTTTGATTACTGTATCGTGGACGAAGCCTCGCAGGCACTCCCAACCGCTGTATTTGGAGCGCTGCTCCTGTGTGATAAATATATCGTGTTTGGAGATCCGAAACAGCTCCCTCCGGTGATGACATCATCTGCACTGAAGTAAGCTGACCAAGTTTCAAAATGTATGAAAGATAATGTTTGTATCACTAATTTATGGATGGACTCTATTTGTCAGAGATCGCGGTTTGAGTGATAACTTCTTCTCGCTGATGGCTAATCCCAATAGCACCGTCAAAATGAACTTGCAGTATCGTATGAATAGATGTATTAATCAGCTTGCAAATGGACTCATGTATGAAAATCAAATGGTGTGTGCAAATACTCAACTAGAGAGAGCATATATACCATTACCCGAAGAAAAGATAAGGGAGTTTTTATCAACTCAAGTCAGGGTGCCTTCGGCTCGACGGGTGTTTTGCCATATTATCAGTAAGAAACGCGAGAAAGCTGTGGTATTCCTGGACACATCGAATATTCCTGCATTCGAAACCTACATGGATGCGACTATTTGCAACGAGTCTGAGAGAAATTTAGTGATGAGTTGCTCTCGGATAATGATTGAGGTAACCCAGCAATTTCTATATTTCAAGCTATAAAATGCGCCGTAAATTTGAATGAGGAACTTTTCAATTAGTGTGGAATATCCGCTGAACAAATCGGAGTGATTGCTCCATACCGTGGCCAAGTCAAATTGCTTAAGACTGCGTTGGGCAACATGAGCGACACTCGGTTCCACGATGTTGAAGTTAACACTGTCGATCAGTATCAAGGCCGAGAAATGGAAGTTATAATTTGTTCATTTACTAAAAGCATGTCTAAAGATATGAATGCAAAGGCTGCACTGAAGCAACAAAACAAATCTGATCAATCTCACCCCTCCGAAAAGGTACAACTTGAAAATGTAGATTTTAACTTTGATTTTATATGTTGTTAACGATGAAACTTATTTAACGGTGGAACGTTACCTTATATTGTTAGGAAAGCATTTTGGAGGACATTCGCCGTTTGAACGTAGCCATTACTCGAGCTCGCGTCAAACTTGTCCTGATTGGCAATCGAGATACGCTAATTCGCTTTGCTCCTTTTAAGAAACTGTTTAACCTTCTTACCGCCGAACAAATTCATCTTTTGGACGAGCCAGAATACAACGGAGTGGTCTACTCTTATCTTTCACAGTTGCAAGAAAACGATGAAAATATGCCAAAGAAACGGGATCCGCTTGCCCTTAGCCCTCCGCATGATTGAAGTCGAAAGTTCAAAACTTGTGTTCAAAGTTTATTCAGTAAACAATAAATATCTTAAATGTACTCTAAATTAGCTACAACCCAACTAGTTTTAACAATTACTCGGTGAATCAAACCACAAATATAATCTCAAAGTCTTTTGTACTTCTAAAAACAATGTTATCTTGTGAACTGTTTAACCATTTTGTTAACGTCGACTACTTTGTACTTTATAAAAGAATTTTAAGTTTTTAACCGCAACACTTGTAAGTATTTGTATCGCGCAACAGGGTGATTTCGCATTGAAATAAAAATTTTGTAAACAAACTTATAGCTTCATAAAAATGTCGCTGGCATATTTATTCAAAATAAATGAAATTAAGCTCGTATCAAACTCATTATTAGTTACCTGACACTTATAATATTTAGACAAGCGTGTTTATGTTCAGTCCTACTGTTGGAAGCGCATCCTTGCATATATCACTTGAACCCTATTTTGGATTGTTGTCACACAGGACAAATCTCAAAAATTATAGGTTATATTGTTTTGTAATGGTGGTTTGTTGCTTTATATATTCTTTTTTGAGGTAATATATTACTACATATAGTATTTGAAAGCAGTCTCTTACAAATATAAAATTAAATATACCAAACAGACTAACATAGCAGGCATACTGTCATTCGGATAAAACGGGTAAAATTATCTAACTATTTACAAGAAAAGTAGTGGAAGTGGATCCTGCCGAAATGAACTTTTATTCATGCACACATTGTGATCAAACATTTAAAAATACGATTTTTATATCACTCTACAGTCACTCTTTGTCTAAAATTGACTCATCCGCCGATTTTTCACCGCTAAAAGCTATTCCAGATTCATCGGGATTTTCTTCGTCGAGGTCCTGAAACAAATCAACATATATTATTAAAGTTTTGTTAAAAATAGGGAGTGCAGTTAGTTCCACACTTATAGTTTCTTAATACTAAATCTTACTTCAAACATGCTTGCTAATTCCTTTGCCTGTTCCACCATCTCCTCCAGTAGCTTATTTTCTTTCTCCAGCTCTTCCACTCGTTCATGGAGGCCACTGTTTTCCTCTAGAGCTTCTTCTAACGCCTGCCGCCTACTCTCTGCAAGCTCTTTCCAGTACTCAAGGGGTGCCTCCTCTGAAACGACAATACAAACAATTACTTTACATTCAAGATAATTTTGAAAAATTAAATCGAAGCTAGGCCGTGTGTACCTCCTGTGACAAGCGAAATGTCTCCATTTTCAGTCTGAACCTCCTTCGAAACCAGTACCTTGGTTACTTTCTTCTTTACAACAGCGCCACTTTTTACTTTGGAAAAGGCGTTTTTGATGTTTTGGGAGTCGGTGGGAGGCTTAGCCCCCAGTTTACTTATTGGTTGCTGTCGACCTACCATTTCATTTTCTTTTGCAGACCCAGTGTTTTGCACTACGCTGAGAGGACGCCGACCCTGGAAGAAAAATCCAAAAATTAATAAAACAATCATTCACTAACGCTCGCTTGATTTTTATATGTCAAATCAAAATGTGCTTTCTAACATTTTTTTGATACGTGTACATAGCGAGTTATTTATAGAAAACAATCTTCCAGGTGGCTTTAAGTCTAGATAATACTGTCGCTAATTGTTATCTTAATTGAATATCAGTGAGCCAAAAAAGCAAATAATATTTTACCTGGAAAATCTTGAATAAAATTGTTTGTAACTTTAGTACAGTCTGTCCGTAAAACGAAATGAACGGGACAATTATGCATACAGAATTTAGAACAAGGATAAATTATGACTGAGTGCAAACTACGCAGCTACTACCTTAAACTTCTGTAAGAAGCCAACTCAATATACAGAAAATCTTGATTTCATATTTAAATCACCTCTAAATCTTGCCCGTTTAAAGACATCCGCATTTCTAAAAAAAATCACTAGCGCTACTTAATATATTCATGAGCTGATAAACCTTAGCTTTTAAAAAGCCTCCAGATACTCACTGCTTTGGCAACATCAACTAGGTAACTTTTACAGGACTGACTAGCTATCAAACCCCTATCAATTACTGAAACACACACAAACCTGCAACAATGCTAACACAACTTGGCTCCGTTTGAATCTGTCTTATCTCAGCTTCTCATTAAATATTCACAGTGAACGAGAGACTGCAGAGCTGACAGTGACTACTTCAACATCCACACCATTTTCTATTCAGCCGTGTTCACCAACCACGATAAGAACACACTCTACTATCTTAAATTTGTATCTAATTATCTAGTTCAATACCTTATAACATTAAACCAATAGTACTGAATACCTACCTCAAGTTTGGAACTCATTCAAAGCGATTCTCTGCAGCTTTATTCAAAACAACTACACAATGAACTTTTAATTCCTAGAATTTTAAAAGTTCACCAGCAGGAAGTTTAATTCCCTTGAATGTCTCTGGTAGTCCGACAAGTCGTTGCTGTCTTGTTCTAACCACTATTTTTGTCTTAATCGCACAGTCACTCTGCACAAAAAATTTAAATTCTGTGTACTGAGGAAACTAATTTTAGAACAGTATCAACTTAGGCTTCATTACTCCTTTTTCTACTAATAAGTGCTTGAATGGTTCTTAAATAGTTGGCATTTTGTTGTAAATATTTTTCCACAGTATAACTTTTAAACGGTCACTGCACTTTTTAAAATCAACTGTCTACACTTTGTAACCTCTCTTCAGGGAATGATTTTGTTGTCATTTTTACAATCCAGAAAGATTTACTCGTCAGTTGATCCCTATCGTCCCGCTGGTGATGTTCAAAACCGCCAATCTCTGGGCTTACATTTTCACCTTTTTGGAGGTAAACAGTTTTCCTTAGGGAAATCGTTCTGGGGTAGAATGATAAACAAAAAACATTGAAAGAGAACTGGCAAAGCCTTTTGTAGACAAAGGAAAACCGGGTTTTGGCCTGTGCTTTCTTCTTTAACGTTTTGTTAAGCTCTTCCTAGAGGTGAGGTAGAATGACAAACAAAAAACATTGAAAGAGAACTGGCAAAGCCTTTTGTAGACAAAGGAAAACCGGGTTTTGGCCTGTGCTTTCTTCTTTAACGTTTTGTTAAGCTCTTCCTAGAGGTGCTGCACATTCGCCTAGCGAGTTTCAAACCTTCTTTTCTTCTGATGATGCTTTCTCTCTTTTAAATTATGGAGTGTTCGAGTGTTGTCGATTCATTTTTTGTGAATATCAGCTAATTAATGTATCTTATTATTCCATCGTATAAAACAAGTTAAATTTTGATAATGCCATGGAAAAACTCTATCGGACGGTTTCATTCAACCTAATTAAATTGATCTGGATTTGTTGTTGCTGCTAACAAAGTTGGATTTAGAGCAAAAACACTTCAGTAATCACTTCAATGGAAAAGTATAATTCTTCTTCTGTTCATATCTAATCAATCTTATTATTATTTTACCATTTACACTAGGACATAGACAAATAAACTATCGAATTAATTTGTTCCTCTTACAAAAATAGAATATATCTATTGTTTATATATAGTTTTGTAGAATACAGGGATTCAAGAGTTTATCTTGTAATTGGATAAGTCTTGTGGTAGCCTTGGTTATGTTCGTAGAACTTGGATGGGAATTTAGTTATTTGATTTTAGCTCACAGAAGGATGAGGCTTGTCCTACATCTTTAATAAAAACAAACCCTTTTTGTTTTTCTATAAAAGCTGGAGTCAATCCATCTACCCTTCCTTGTGTAGGTTATCTCCAGAATGCAACGTAGTTGTCGTCCTTCCTTCCTTTCCAATTGTGAGAGGAGGTTCCACGCGGGATTTAAGAGAGGATGTTTCGCCCATATTTGACAAGTGGTTTTGGAATGGAAGCCAAGTACATTTTATACAAGGTTTTTGTTTCTTTTGATTTGTTTTAACTGTTGAATCTTTATGTAAAAGCTAAAAGCAACATTGAAGGGGTTGTTTTTAAACAAACATGGAACACCATGTGTAAAGCAATTCTCCCTGAGTGAATTCACTATCTTTGTGTATCCCTTGTCACTGATGCTTTCTCCATCAACGTCGCTCTTTTGATTAATTTGGTCTTGGAGACAGCACTGGAGTAACTCAAGGTATTCTGTGTCTGTCTCCATGCCACTTTTTGGAGAAAGGCATACATTATTCATTAGAGAGTTTTCAGACGCTACTTAATTTACCTTTGAGCGCCAGTCAAAGGCATGCAATCAAAGCACACATTGAAAAGCTAATAACATATCATTTATTATTAGCTAATAAGCTGATACGCTTTCGTTCCAATATTCTCTTACAAGCAAATCAGAACTTTATGTAAGAACAAACAGTTGTTGAGTTAAAACTAAGCAGTGAGTAATCTTCAGAGCAGTTTAAAGCCGTGTAAAAAATCAATTCATAATGCATACAAACATTTGCATTATGAAACATAACACCATTTGATAGTTTTCACCTCTTGTGCACATGGAGATTAGATTGGAGCTTTGGGATTTTGCAAAATATCTTATGACTCAATAAATTAACATATCAAAATCAAAGTATGCCTGGAAATACTCGAGTGAAGACTGAAGACATATGCGTATGGACATCCGGAAAGTTGGGATTGTACGTAAAGCGATTATAATGGATAATCTAATAAAGCACAATTCAAACTTCACAGTGCTTAAGCACGGTGATAATTAGAATCACATGCATTATAACAACTTATCAAACTTAATCATGTTATATTTAATTTGGAAGAAAAATTGAGAGTTGGAAATTGTAATAAAGCTTTGAAACTACATTTTCTTAATTACAATTGAAAACTTGTTTTCTATGAAACTTTTAGATGGAGTAGTAGAGAAACAGTATTTTTGTTTCAGTAAAAGTTCCCGTGAATTCAAGCAAGCACGCAGAAAACAACAAAGATTCAATTGACAGCTTCTCGTGCAACTTACAAAAGGAATAGTTTGGATTGAAGCTTATTACTAGAACTACTTCAGTTTACGAAACTTTTTCAATCAATATTACTCCGAAGCATTTTTTGCACTTCTTATTTTCATACAGCGTCAGTTTAAAGCACAGAGAGAATGTGCTCCCAATAGTGAACGTATCTACCTGAATGCAACCTCTACACGTGTAAACACACTGCCTTGAACGTGTCACAACTTTAGAGCCAGCCGTCGCCCTACAGTGAGCTCGTCTATTTACAATAATTAAATAATTTTGCATAGAAAACGAGGTATGGATGTTTTATTGTGGATTTAGACTCAATTCCAATACACATACGCCCACAGAGTTGAGAAGGAAAGACAATCTGGTGAAAGCAGGATTCACAAGAACACCCGGTACTTGATATTCTTACCGTATAGACAAGGAAAGTAGTACTTTTCCTAATTGCTATAAAACTCTTATATTTCTTGCTGCTATACATGAATTACAAATGCAGCTCAGCGTTTTAATATATGACCACACACAGTCCACATGAGCTCATCTCTAATTCAAATCAGAGACACCGAATGCCGATTTACTTTTTAGAATCTTTCTCAGACATAAAATCTCACATGCTCATGCTAGACAGCTTTCTCTCCTGCTTTTACCCTAAATACTGACACTTTTGTGAGTGTTCCATTTGGGAAGGATGATTTCTTTTACCTAGTTTCATTCTCTCTTTACCTCCTCGCGTGAACCACCAGATGCAATTTTCCTTTGTTTCAAGACCTCCACTACTATTGGTCGTGATTGAAAGTTTTATGCACCAACAGAAAAAAATTATAATAGAATCATATTACATAATATTTTATGATTTTATAGGAGAGCATGTGTCCAATGCCAATACCAATGGCATGGCATGCTCATAAAAACAAGAATATTT
This sequence comes from Salina celebensis, assembly GCA_036561885.1. Lineage (NCBI taxonomy): Eukaryota > Metazoa > Arthropoda > Collembola > Entomobryomorpha > Paronellidae > Salina > Salina celebensis. The sequence continues at coordinate 20,600 of JAAXOA010000466.1, forward strand.
CATTCTAAAACTATCTATAAAACAGAACCCGTCCAAGTTGTGTTGGTGTCTTGCTCATAAAATATGAGTAGAAAAACCAGAAAAGAAAGAAAAACACTTCCGTGAGAGTGGACAAAACATGTAGCTTTCTGTACCTAGACACCCGTCATCCATATCATCATCCTTTCTGTACACAATAAATGTCAGAGAAAAAGACAATCCTTTTACTTTCCATCTCAGTGAATGTTGTGTTGTGTATTTTATATGAGCTTTCTCTACATACTACACACTACACACTTTCTCATTTTTTTCTCTCCTTCAAGAGAATCTTTGAGCTTACATGCTTCCTAAGCTGAAAACTTGATCCACTTCTGGAGTTGTAGTATGCAGTAGTAATACAAGAGGCAACTTCAGTCTGTGTATTTCTTTTTCTCAAGGAACGAAAAGAATCAAATCATGCCAGGTTTTCCACGTCTGATGTTTGTATTAGTTTGGGAAAAGGGAAGAAAAATGGGAAAGAGAAAAATCAGTCCCGTGCCAGTATTCAAAATAATATAGAGAACCATTTTCTCTCTCATCGTTTCCATCTGTTTCTAGTTCCTGTTCTTTTTTCCAGCCTTGCGAGAGAAGAGCCTTTTTTCTTTCAATATTTCAAAAATCGAGGATATAACGGGTGTATTTGAGCTAGTCAGGCATTCCTAACATTGATTTAAAGGCGCTAAACAGAATATAGAGCCTTATATTCGGGGAAAAAAAGAGAGAAAAGGCATTGTTGTCGTTGTTCTTGTTTGACGGAAGTTGCAATAAAACACAATACACGCGTGTAACAGACTGCATAATATTATGTAAAGAACAAACAATGAAGTTGGCGTTTTCATCCGCTTTCTTTTCAAAGAGGTTGTTAGCCAGGATTTCACTTGTATACATGCCATTCATGCCAGATTCACCGCAGAACGCAAAAAAGTATGGACGATAATTCACTGGAAATTGGAATATGATATTATGCTGCGTATATTATATATTATTTGCTTACACGCGTCAACAAAAATCTCATTGACAAGAACAGGAATTTGGATGAATGCTTTGAGTTTATTTACTTACATGCTTACTGTTTTTACATACTTATAACTAGTTATAATATGCGGTAGCCAATTTACAAAACGATTTTATAGATAAGTATAGATACTGACCGAATACTGCTTACGATTAGTCCAACTAACAAATACAAAACACCAATCAATAGCAATCATGTAGCACAATCTTCAACTTTCTGGTCGAGTCATTCAGCTTGGCGACTGGATTCTTCCTGGGGTAGAGGACGGAGGAAACATTCTGCCATGAATCTAGCAGTGATTGGAGCAATTGCTGTAATTTTCTCATACTTCCCTTGGTCCTGTACTTGCGTCAGCTCGTTGCGAATCCGAACAAACTGGAGGGAAAAATAGAATTAGCTCAAGTTTAATAAATGAGACAACCTCAATTTCACAAAATAATGTACTTACATCACGTGCATTTAACTTTTCCCGAAGCATTTTTACCACCTTTTCCTTCAACAGCTCCTCCCTCGTTGGCGCTGGCTCTTCCTCGCCGTCGGAGTCCGAACTTTTCTGGTCGTCGGACATATCCTAAAACATAAACCAATCATTTTTTCTTTTATTCACAACTTTGCCAGTTAACATTATTAACCCTCAAGGGTCAAATACAGGTTCTATGCACTTTAACAAAGATAATGGAATGAACCTTACCGAAGCTTTTTCTGCTGATTCTTTGGTATTCCTCTCGGAAGTAAGAGCGCTGGTCCTTCTCTGTTTCCCCGCAGAGTTTGAGCCGTCGTTGACACTTTGCCTCTTCAAATTATTCCTGGAGGCTTCATCGTTGTTGAAATCCTTGTCACTGTCTATAGGACTAGGACTTCGCGATTTGACAGGCTTCCGAGCACTCCTAAGTGCCCTGCTCCGTCTTGGTGCCGATGGCTGTTCAACTTGGGCTCCTTTGATCCCACGGTCGGCAATTGGATCCATTATTCCCCTGGACGTATTAGCAGCTTTGCGATAAGGTCGCTAGAAAATTGAAATTCTTTAGTAGTATGTCTTCGCTTACTTCTGTACTGTCAAATCCTTTGAATGAAACCGCCTAGTTTTTAAGATCGAAAGGTAGCCAATCAGATGTCGCATATCAATTAAATTTGACCGTTGCTGATATTTCGCGAAAGCTTATTGGCTAAACGGCAAAGATGGGTAATCAAAGGCTTTTTCTAATTGGTTAATGATTAACCTTTAAAAAACTATTTTAATCAGATTAATGACTAACTCGAGAAAAAACTTGGTTAGTCTGATTAATGACTAATGATTAAATCAAAAACGACAATGATTAATAAGATTATTAGTAATATAATATAAAAATATGTTTGAGTACAAATTTGAATGACAAATCCACTTTCTATCACATTTAGGGCGATTGTACAAACTTCAGTAAAGAATAATACTTGGTTGGTTGGTAGTGTTGGTACCTACTTGGACAGGATTTCTCGTATAGTTTGCGTTTTAATGGCAAAACACACTTTTTCTTGAATTCGACTAATGATTAATAATTAAACTGATTTTTCCCAACTTAATCAGATTAATGATTAACTGGCCGCCATGAAAGTAAATCAGATTAATTATTAAATGATTAATTAATCTGTAATCATTATCATATCAGCAGCTTCAAAAAAGACCGACACGCTCATTCTTAAAAATCTCAGATTTCAGATTTGAACTTTTTGTCCGTTAAAATGAGCCACCTTAACTCCATAACCGAAAGAATTTTTTCGAAAAAATTTTGTGTTCCTGAGATAT
>JAAXOA010000467.1:0-23401 GCA_036561885.1 Salina celebensis
CTCCCTGAAGTCACTCAAATATAGTTTTGTACAAGCGGGTTTTTGTGATGGCATGGTAAAGGAACACATGCAGAACATAATTTGCTCTGTGCAAGAATCGGTAGAAGTAAAGATGACTGCATAGAAAATGGAAAGAAAAATCATAATATTTTAAAATCCATATCGGTGGCACTATTGACATGCAGATGGGCTTGTAGCAAGCGGGCTGTTCAGTTGCTACTTCGTCCATATACCAATAGCCTTTTTAACGCTCATTTGCGCTGAAGTTTTTGCGTAAAAATGCTCTATGGGTTGTTTAAATGTTTTGTTTGCATAAGCTATGAAGGCTGTTTCGACTACATGCAGAAATTAATTTTTATAGGAAGCAATCACGTCACATCTAACAAATTTAAAACCTGTTATTTAATGGTAGAAATATAAGTACTAGTATACGTATTTGCATTGTGTGTACCTACTCCAACGAACACAAATAACGACTTGGGTTTACCATAAAGGGCAATTAAGTTGCTTCTTTGTGTTTGAAATCCATAGTTTACGGATTGAGACAATGCTATGTTACTAAAGTAACAAATTAAACAAAATGTTTAAATTAATTGTACCCTGTAATTAGAGGCAGCCGTTTTGTGGCATTGATATTAAAATGATCCCTCTCTCCCTGAAATATTGGAAATATGCATAAAAAAATTCGAAACACTCAAGAATAGTCAGGCGCAAGATAGACTTTATGACAAACCTTAGTTTACAAACAAAACAATACGTGCTTAGTAATCAGTATGGTGTTAAGCAATAATTATTGATGATAGATTTGGGAATACTTTTGTTTGTGAAACGTGTTTGTTTATTCGTTTCTTTGACAATTCTTCTTTTGTTTCCCACAGGCATCTTATGCTGCAGCAGCAACATACACGGCTGCCGCTGCTAGGGCTGCTTACGCTGGCGCTGCAGCCGCTGCTCAACCAGCTGGGGTCGCAAGTTTCGTGCCCGGGTAAGTATTCGTTCCATACACCAGTACTAATGCATGGGTAAAATTTTATAGCATGAACTATATTATGGAATGGGCTATTTATTGATTTGGCTAACAAAAATTCATGTGATTGCTTTGTTGGACATAGTAAAACATATTGTTTCTCAAACACGATTGGTTAAAGATGGTGAGTGCCCTAATGACGGAATCGATCTAATGTTTGATCAATGGCAAAAACAGAGAATAATATTATGCTTGCAAAATTTTATATATTTTGGAATACAATCTGGTAGCAGTGTGCTATTTTTGAAAGAATAACATTGTCCACAGTGAAAACTCTTGCATATTTTTTTTACAGTTACGGACGAGAATTTCCAGAGACGTATCTAAGCCATAACATTGGGCCAGTGACAGGATACGGAGTAAGTCAAGCCATTTTATATGGAATGCATAGTTGTCATTACCTACAAGCATCTCAGCAATATGGCTCTCAGCGGGTCATATATTTTCTGAAGAGTAAAAGTGATGTCTAATGAATTATGCATTTTGTTCCCATATAGGCTGCTGTCTACCGGAGCGGATACAATCGATTCGCTCCATACTAGAGGAGAAAAGAGCAAACGAGAGAATGAGTCTCAATTGACCACTATCAAAACGCACTCAAGAATACGTTTATGACACCATTATTTCAACTGCTGAAACTACTACTTACTCATCCCTTATTTCTACTTTATCTACAATGTTTGTTGGTTTCCCCTTGTCGTGATGCTTTCCTTTTGGGGCAACCGTAAAAACGTGATGAAAAGCTGCCAGTTATCTTCTTCCGTCACGCACACAAACTACATATGGTTCACTCCTCCAGCCAAAAAGTCATCCTTAGTTGTCGGATTGTAGGTACACATCAAGTGTACGTCTTGTCACTTTCGGCATCAACAACAGCTTTACATGCGAATGGAACAAAGAAGCTGTGAAATTTTGAAGAGGGGTTGTTCAATGCGAGATTAGTAATATATTTGATGTTTTTTTATGTTTTGGTAAACGAGTCTCTCGTGCAGTCTTGCATAGCTGTTCTATTTGATGGATAGAAAATATTTATTTAATCTTATATCCATTACTGTCAGTTTTCTTTCAATATATAAATAAGTATATATGTTATTATTTTTAAGTCAGTAATATGTGCGTCAGCATATATTTGAAATAAAGTTGGAACTCGAAGTTAGTCTACTAAAAATAAAAGAAAAGGAATATTACTGCTCAAACTATATGGTTATGTTTAGAAAAAGAAACACGTTTCGTAATCCGAAATACATACGTCTTAACAAATTGTAATAGTTGCAATGAAAATGATGTAACGCACACCGCTTGGCGCTAGAAATTGGTTAATTTTGTTCAATATTATTGGAAGTTGATCTGTATATGCCAAACACAATGTCGATTGTCTTGATTACCTTCGTTTGAGGTTCGTTAAAAGCATGGAATAATTTCAGCTATTCCTATGTTCAAAATAGTTTCTTAAATTCTTAATGAATCAATCAGGACAAAATGATATGCTGGCTAAAGACTTCATTTATTTAGTATTTGATATTATACACTGCGTCTTCGTTGTTGAATGTTAAAACGACAGAAGTACATACATACTCTTCACTAACTTGGTATTCTCACAACTATCAGTTGAAAACTACGTTTTTTGCGGTGATAGACAAAAATTATGATATTAAATATTTGGTAGGGCAAACAATCCTTTACGGACAAAAACCATCTGAGATAGAAAATTTATATTTATGGTCATTGTACATAACATTCATACCTTCTAACAACAAAACTAGAAACGTAAATGCAAAAACATGACAATTCGAAACATAAATTTAAAGATTTTCATGGTTGTTGAACTGGCTGCTAATTGTTTTAACTAAAAGTGTTTAATTAAATGATCAAACTACTACTTAATTAACAAGCTAAGGTAGAACGGATTGAGAAAGCGTATGCTTTAGGAGGATTGATGTAGTTAAATAGTTCGTAAAATCAAAATCTAATATGAATCTCAAAAAAACGTAAAATTTCCATTTGGAATGGTGCAACTATCAATCAGTGTATTGTATGGAAACACCTGAGTATGAAAGCTATCATGTCATCCATCAACCATTGGAAATGCAACAGGCCATTTTCGCCTGATTTAAGAAAAGCAGCTTTAACATTCGAAAGGAAATGTGTTTCGTATTCGAAAAAGAAATATTGTATATAATTTAATTCTTACCAAATAAGCAACGTTAAGACATTTATATTAGTTGTATTGATAAGCTGTAAGTACTAGAGATTAACTGTTCTGATTTCGTCCCTGTCATCTTCGAACTAATCGTAGGAAGATGCCGCATACATTTAAACAAAGCAAAATAAGGAGTGCCAAAGTCATACCCTTGAGTCTTGCACTGATTCTTGCCATGAAACTCGTGAATTAATTCCTAAAATTAGCTTTTGTAAACTGATATTATTTAGTAACTTTGATTTATAATGTAATAAGATACATAATATATAAGAATTTAATTTAGCTGGTCACAAAATCTGGAATATTTCTTTCATTCTTGTCATTTGTTAAATTTACTTTATTTTTAGATTTAGTTTAGTAGTAGAACTACAGTAGCAACTGTATACCTCCATAGCTGTGAATCGCCAACATGTCCTCTTCAATTTCTTCTTTGTCACCGTCTTCCGTTACATCCCTAGATTATACCTTGTAAGTTCACTACACGTCAAGACACGGAAAGTGTCAGGATTCCAGAAAAGGATAAGAAACAAAAAATGACTGAAGACTCTTATTGTCCCAACATACACTTCCTATTCTGTTGTTAAGATTGATTATTAGCTTATGTGAGTTTTATGCGAATTACGAACGTAAATCGCACGCGAATCTCGTAGCAGTGGAGTCGGAGTTCACTCGTATCTAGTTGTCATAATAGTCGTATATATTAAATACTTTATTGGTGAAAATTTTCTACTAAAAGCATAATTTAAACATGGTTTACGTTGAACTTTTTAAGCCTGAATACGCAGCAATGCAAAACAAACAGTAGCAGAATTGGTAGTTGTTTGTTATCTAATTTTTTAAAGGTCTAAACTATTTGGTTGATGTCAACATGCGGTGATATATCTTCGTTGTAAAAGCATTCGATTTTGTCCCTTGTAAGGACTTGTTTTTGTAAACTTAACGGCAGCTTTCACAAATTTAATTTCACAATGATTTTATCATACCAAAAAAGATTATGATATGATATTCTGTGGTTTCAGTTTACCTAATTAAACCCAACGAAAGAGCTAATATATCTTTTAATTCAAAGGATAGCACATGGTTGACGTACAACATGTAACATGACATCAGTAGGTTAACTATTTTTAGTTAATTTTAGTTAAAAATTATTAACGTTCAGAAAAAACATACATATAAGAACAGTTACTGAGACAAAATGTCATATACTCAATGTACTCATGCACTGGAAGATTACTACATATAGGAAAAGGTTGTCTATTTACAAATTCAAGCATAAATATGTATAAGCTACTTATACAAAAGGTAATTAATTTTGAAAGTTAATATTGTGAAATTGTTTATTATTGTATGCCGAGGTAATTTCAAATATCTCAAACTAAATGATATGAGATCTTAGTACACTTTTCGTATCATGCATTTAACGTATGATATAAAAAAGAACCTACTTGTCTGTTATAGTAAACTATTCGTCGTTTGAAATCTCAAAAAAATGTTATTGCATTGTCATAAGATATTATTATGTACCTACCATGTGAGGATTACATAAATTATTTAAGCATCTTTAGCAATCCTTAAAACATCATTATAGCAAAAAAAATCAGTTGTACTCATTATTCATGTTGATTGAATAAAAAATACAAGACTTCAAAACAGACCTGATTTGTAACAATCGGTAGCTTTATTGAACTCATTTCGTTGCAATACAAAGTTTGTTATTTTAATATATTTCAGTCGATACACAGCAGTTATGTTGAAGATCATGGTTAAATTAAAATTGATGAAGTAACATTTTTCACGAATAATAATACATCACAATATACAATGGCAATGCATATGATATGTTAGTTGAAACAAATGCGTCTTGTTGAAAAAAAATCCCTATTTCGATCTTAACTCACGATTTGTTAAGGTCTTTCACACTGAAGCCGACGCTACCTAATAGAGTTGCCGACGGGCCAGACGGACCTTCCTGACTGCGTAACGATTCTAACATGTTAGACAATGTATTCATATCTAAGTCAAAGGGATCAACAGCCTGGACATCGTCAAATTCTTCGAGATCATCCACCTTAGTGGTGGTAGCTGCGCCGTTTACTTTGTTCTTTTTGCGACCCCCGCTGGCAGATGTGGATGGCCCAGAGCAGCTATTAAAAGTCTTTCCTACTTCCGTTTGTGCAAGCTCAGCATCCATGTGGTTCATCAATTCCGCAATTTTCGATCCTTTAAGAGACTTGATTTCTTCCAAATTCAGATCTAAATCGTCTTCGCTTCCATAGGAGTCATCAGAAGCGTCCCAATCCTGATCTCGTTGACCCAGATCTAGAAATTTAATGTACATCATCAAACTACATAAAATCAAATAGTACTGAATGGGCTTTAAGCAAGATTCCATACCAAGTAACAATTTATCCATTGCCGACACAAATTCGTCAGCTCGAAAATCCAATGGCTCCAACATTTCTTCAAGTTCATTTTCACCCAGGGTTCCATTAGAACCCTCACCAGTTGAAGCTTTTATTGGTTTCCTATCGCCTGATTCGCCCCTAATGAATACCATCGAAATTGTTGAAACAAGGATTTTCTAACAGGGAGAAACATAATTGAAAACTTACTCAGAAAGTTCCACTCCCTCAAAGTCTGATATTTTATTCATAAACTCTCGCAGCTTCTGTGGAATTTCCTTCGACGACAATGAGGTTGCTTGTGTTTGGAAATGTTTTTGTAGGAGATCGTCAAACTCTTCTGTACGTATTTCCATCCATGACTCATCTGCAGGATAAAGATTAAATTAAACGTTTCAGGGTAGATCAAATTATGAGTCATGAAGTTCATTGGCGTACCATCATCAGAAGGAAGATTTTTCCCCTTCTCCTTCAGTGTGTTAAGGTCGAATTTCAAAGTGTTGTACACATTTTTAAAATGTTTCAGCATCACGTCTTCGTGTTCCAATCTGACGTATTCAGTTAAATTATCGTTAAAGAAAGATCTAGCTTTTTCGGAGAGCTGGCGGTACGGTTTGGAGCCTTCAAGGTAATCCTTAAAATATCCGGTCTTAATCAGGCTCTGCTCATACCGCAGCCATCCAGCGTGGTCATCAAATGTTTCAGTGTGTTGGGGATTTCCCAAACTGCCGATCAGTCTGGAAGCGAGTATTTCAAATCCAAGAGTCTACACAAAACAGACAACGTTAAATTCAGAACCCAATTGATAAATAATTGATGTTAGAAGTTGGATGCAATATAAATTATCTTACAAGTTTGGCACCAAGTGTATGAGCTTTGTAATCCGGAGATGAAGGTGCCGGCAACGCCCAACCGGCCTTTGGATCTGGACGGAAAGTTTGTTTCTGGAGCATAGCGTACAAGCAGCGTGTAAACTTGACTCGGCTCTTAACCAGTCCTTCTCTTGGTTTGAACGTTTTATACAAACGGGCAGCCTTAATATCAATCGGATCTCGGAAATAAAATGTTCCTACTCCGTACGGAACAAGATTCGGTTCTTTTTCAATAATAGCAGCTAATTTTGGTGGAAGCATTAAATTGACATAATGAAAGTTCTCCATCATTTTTGCAGGATAATCTCCAATTCTACTACGTATACACGACTGGATATCTTCATGACAAAGAGTCTTTCCGGAATGTTGTCTAATTACAGCAATAGCATCGGGAACAGCTGGAACACCTTCCGGCATCGGTCCGGACTTGCAAGGAATTAGATGAATAGATCCTTTGTACAAATAAACCCTGCGCGCACAGCATTCATCAGATTCCGCCCATTCTGGAGCAACGTCTGCAGCTTCGATTAGAATAAACTCGCCATCTTGATCAATCACTCTGGAAGAAATAAACAAATCATTAGTATTTCCATTTACTTTTACTCTATTTCCAACTTACCGAACAACAAGATCTGGAAATTTATTGGTGAGCTGGAGCAAAACGTGAACTATAAACCACTCATCGTCAACATTGTCCCCAAACTTTGTGGATCCATACAGGTATTTCATGTTAGGTGGAAGTGGAGTTTCATGATTCTTGACGTCTTCAATAGTCGGCAACCGAGCAATGAAAGTTTCCTGGTGCCACATGTACTCTCCAATGATATCTTGAGCAACAGCATTCACCTCCAGCATAAACTGGGACAAATCGGTTGTACCAGTTGGAGGAAACAAAAAGTATTCCACCTTATCATCCATTCCAACCCTTTGAAACATCGACATTGAGCTGCCTTCAGCCATTTTTTTCAGCTACTAATCACAACACTAATTTCAACAATCACAAATTCACACAGCGCCTCTCGATTTAGAAGTCTGATGGAATCAAGCCACAAATTAGCTACCACACCTGTTCCACAGTTTTCAGGTCAATTTAACATGATTCTTGGAAACCTTGACACAAAAACAATTTCACCAGATTAGCATTCATTCCCCGTGCTTGATAAAACTCTCCAGTGTCTATTGAATGAACACAACTTGGAGTGAAATGTTTTATTCTGTAAATGATATAAAATATTCAGATTCTTTGCTATCAAACGATTCCTTTTGTTCCAGACTCCAGTTATAGCCAACTTTTATAGCCTTTCTCCAGCAGAGTTGTCTTTGGCACAAAACATGTTTGATTCTAAGCTGCTTCAATGTTCACAGAAATGTGTTGGTCAACCATTCTTTCTGTACACTCATCATCCTCCATTCCATAGCCAATATTCTTCTCACAATACTCTCTCCATATGAAGTATCACATCTCCCCTATCAGAGGATTCTATCGGTAAACATTATCCAACATTCAACATTGCACGTACAATATTGGAACATTGTTTAATGATTATCCAACAATGTTGTACAAGTTTTTACAAACACGGGGGTTCAGAATGGCAGAACCAATAGCCATAACCATGAATCATCTTCTGAGCCGAGCTCCTACCGATTTTTTTTTCTGTGCATAGCCCACAGGGTTGCTTTTATGGATTTTGTTTCATATGGGTTATCTTAGAAATGCCCTCACTTCAGATCTTGTTTTATGTAAAAGACGCAGGTGGTTTTTCATCTTGTATAGGGCAAAGTTGATCCCGGATATACTTGGAATGCCTAAGAATAGACAAGCTTGATGATTCAATCGTTGGATAGTTGTTTTTGATGGGCATCTTGCTCACATTTCTTCTTTTTTCTTTTCTTTTGATGTCCGACATAACAAGAAGAGAACCGCGTGTAGAGCCCATACTAAAATGTATGGATAGAACATAAACATCTTCTCATATTTTTCTCTTTTTATGTAACATGTAACCAAACCACAAAGAAAAAAAATCTTGTTCGCATATACACATAATTTTTACCTTGTAATCCAAAACTCCAGATGGGCTATCATCGACTAGATTGCTGGCTCGCTGATTCCATTCATCTCGCGGAACACATGTCGTTGCAAAGGACAATATTTAGGTATCGACTTGACAATGAAAACATTTGCTACATGCATTTTAGAGGACGTGCAAGATCAAACTTATTTTAAATGTCCAGAGTGACCAATACAATAAAGTGATACAACGATTTCAATTGTGCTTTCAGTTGCAAAAAAGTGTTTAGGTAATTGCTACGCTACAGTTAATCCGCATTTAATTTAAACTAGCCGATGGATAAGGCCGTACTACGTACCGGTATGACACAGGAAAAGACATCTTTAGCTTTGTTGACTATTGCTACAGATTAATTCAAAGTTGTTGACATTAGGTGCAGCATTAGTTTATGTTGGTCGGTCGTGTTTAGGATAAGGAGTTATGCACACGGCAAAAAATGACATGGTTTTGCGCATAAATAATTTTTACTAAGAATCTGCGCTGCGTAAGTCTTACTGCTGCATAATCTATCAAAACTGAAAACGGGTTAAAGTGTTCACTTATGGGTTTTTCAAACTCATTTGTCACAGTTGACTAGCCAAGCACACAAACTGTTAGCAGAACTTGGTTTAGTGCTAATCTTGCAGACAATGTTGTTTTACAAAGGTAGGCTTAATGTGTAAGGTTTCCTTGTATAAAACTTAGATAAGCAGAAATTTGCAATGGGAAAATTCCTACTTGTTTTATAGCTGAATCGAGCAACAAGCCATAAAACGTTTCTGCCGTTGTTTGGGATCTTTTGTAAAATGACTGATTCAGGCGAGACATTTACTGATGGGAACGCTAACTCTTTTGCATCGATTTCATTTGGTCTCAACATTAAACATCATCTTAAGAAAACATCAAAGGTAAAGATTCAATGCTGTTATGTGTAGCTTCTTACAAGCCTATAAAAGATTACATCACCATTTGGCAGCAAAAGTTTTATATGACTACTTGACACATCTTAGGTAATTTGGCTTGTTCCGTAGATAATCTTTATTTTACGACATGATACCGTGGTTCCTCTCGTCACACTGTAATATTTGACGACTTCCATTGAATACGCCCATCTTCAAAGTGATTAATCTTTTCTGACGTCTTTCCTCAAAGTCTGTCAAAATCCATGCGCAATCAGATTTCTGATTGTGCAAAACGAAAGTTGAAGCAATCTATATGAGCGGAGTAAAAAGTTAGCTGGAAAAACAAACGACGTGATGTGATTGTGCAAAAAGACAAGTTCGCAAATACTGTGACAGGGGAGATGGCAACAGGAGCTCAAGATATCTCCCGTTTCTGCATAACATACCAGAAGTTTTTAATCCTTATCGCGATTGTCTTTGCTATACACATCTTTTTGGCCGTCCGAGTGGTGATTTTGCCGGGAGGCTGGGAAACTGTAAGTGGCGATGGAGCTAAGGGGCCTTACTACAGCAACAAGAAACAAGCGTCTCAAAAGGAGATTGACGAGGTAAGCTATTAACTTTTGTATATAATTTAACTCGTTAGACATTTAATATATTTTATTCATATGCTATGTAGGGTCAACCTGAAAAAGTTAACTTGGAAGCATCGTACGTTAATGCTTTAAATCAACAAGGAGCACCTCACATACTTAAAAAGGTTAGCCAGTAGTTTTAATGTAACCCTATTTAACAAATACAAAGATCAGTCTCGACTTGTCTCTATTTGTACTTTTGTCCAGAATGCAGCACCACACAATTCTAGTCTTGTACCGTTGGACCTGGAGTCCTTAGACTTTGTGCCAGAATGCAACATAACCTCAAAGGATTCAATTTCTGCCATAAACCGTGCCAAAACACAATACTGCAAGGAGGAAATCGCAAGTCTTTCTTGTAAAATAATTAGTGATACAATATACGCGAAACGGCTTCCTCGGTTATGCAAAAATCCTGGTGATTACTTCAACTTATTCTTCCAGTTTGAGTTCATGCGTGCAAAATCATAACATGTATTGATTATGTTTCTGCTAATAGAAAAAACCTATGGCCGACACAAAGGCTGTTACAAAGATAGCCCAAAAAGTAGACTTTTGACGGGTTACCTCTCCCTACTTAAAGAAAATAATTCTCCGCTTTCTTGCGTGGATCTGTGCCTTCAGTCTGGCTTCCAATATGCTGGGCTCCAATATGGGTGAGTCACAAAAACTTCAACATGTATTTACATTATCAAGAAATCATTTCATACTAAAACTTTTGGTCGCAGTGTTGAGTGCTTTTGTGGAAACAAGGAACCTGGTGAAAACTACAAAATTGACGGATCAGAGTGCAATATTAAATGCCCAGAAGGAAATGATATGAGCAAGGAAGTTATGGATCCAGCCAATTTGGAATCTTGGGGAGGGCATTGCGGGGGATACTATGCACTGGATTTATTTGAAACTGGGGTCTTTCAAGGTAAGTGAAGTTTACCGAATGTTTTCGTAAATTAACAAGTTTATAATATACGTGTTATGTATCCTATTAGAATATGAAACCAATAAAAACATTGTTGACCTTGAGGGTCGCAAAGATGGCCTATTAGTGGATCCACCTTTCAAGACCGTCCGTATAGTATTTTTTCTGACTTTGAATGGTCGCTCTGTGCGCCAAGTGTACCGTCTCATCAAAGCACTTTTTCTTGAGAAGCACTTCTTTTATATTCACATCGACTCGGTGAGTGAAGTTTTTGAGTTGTTACATTGCGTTTAATGCAATAATAATCTATGAATATTTCTATTGATTCCAGCGACAAGACTATCTGTACAGGGAGCTACTGTCCCTTGAACGCACAATACCGAATAATGTTCGTTTTATGAAATCTCGTATGGCTACGATATGGGGAGGAGCTAGTCTTCTCACAGTTCTACTCGCTGGAATGCAGGATCTTATCAGCAATGCCAAAACCTGGGACTGGGATTGGGACTATGTTATCAATTTGAGTGAATCAGACTTTCCTCTCAAGTACGTTTAAACTACATCATTCAGTTTGGTAACGGACAAATCTATTACCCTAATTATTTATTTAAAAAATGTTTCAGAACAACAGAAAAACTGGAAGAATTTCTCAGCCATAACAATGGGCGAAATTTTGTGAAGAGCCATGGCAGGGATGTCCAGAAATTTATTCAAAAACAAGGACTTGACAAAACATTTTTTGAGTGCGAGAACCGGATGTGGCGTGTTGCGGATAGGAAACTGCCTAAAGGTATACACAAGTTAACATTTCATATGAAAACATTTTTACCATGTGGTATTAATCATGTGGTGGATGTATTTTCAAGGCGTTATGATTGACGGGGGCAGCGACTGGATTGCTTTGCACAGAAATTTCGTGGACTATGTTATAAAAACAGACGACGAGCTGGTCTCGGGTCTCAAAGTAGTCTTCAAATATACTTTACTGCCTGCGGAGGTAATACATTAGCCGAAAGTAGTTATTGATCCATATTTATATTTAGTCTTACTGCAAGATTTTAATTTCCTTTCAGAGCTTCTTTCATACAGTATTGAGGAACTCGATTCACTGTCAAACATTCGTTGATAATAATTTGCACGTTACAAACTGGAAGAGAAAATTGGGCTGCAAATGTCAATACAGAAATGTGGTAGATTGGTGCGGATGCTCTCCAAATGATTTCCGGTTATCTGATTGGAACAGGCTGTTGGTATGTTTAGTTAGACTACTAGAGTTTAAAATTTCAAACAAGCTGCAGTGTATAATATAAATCTGAACTAATCTGTTTAATATTTCAACAGCTTGCTGAGAACAAGATCCTTTTCTTCGGGCGTAAATTTGAAGCTATTATAAATCAAGGAATCATAAACAAATTGGAGTCGTGGTTATATCCCGGTCGGTTTGAGACTCACTACCCAACTATGGATCGCTTCTGGCTCAGTTTGTTTCATCACCACGATATGTCCCCGAAACCAGACGACGCATTGGTCACTTTGGGACGCTCCCTTGCTCGGATAGCAGCAAGAAAATTTGCGAACAAGTACAATTGCACAATTGCAACCGCAAATGAAAACACTGCAGACAACGCACCAGTTAAATTGATAGAAGTAACAGCACACAATCACGATGATCAGTTTGAGGGAGTTCTAGTTCGCTTCGACCTGGATGTAACGAAACAAGGTGGTTACCAAGGATCCCCCGAAACTTTCACTTTGTCGTTGGAAAGTTGGTTCCAAATTGAAACTCGTGTTACTGTTGTGCCCTGGAACGCCAACATTGCCAAGTACAGGTCAAAAGTTAAGGTTTGTATGCAATGTAAAATTATGGCAAAATCACATCACTGCTAATAGTGAATTACCTCTTGTAACAATTGTATATTCCAATTTACAGGATATAGACGTTGGGTTGGACTACGACCAAAAAGAACAGAAATTTCGCAATTTTGCGCGAAGCATTGGTCCATTTAGTGAGCCTGTGTTGGTATATAATGTTTTATCCGATGAGCCTTTCAATATCACCGCAGTTTTCGGGGATCCTTCAGGCAATATTCAAGCCGTAGTAAACGGTTCTTCAGGAGATGGGACTGGTGCCCTTGTAAGAATTTTATCAAAATAGTCGATCACAAAACAATTGATTAAATTCTTTCTTAATTAATATGATTTTGTGTGTAGCTAAATTTTATAAAACCAAATCTGAAGATCCCCTTGCTTCCCGGGCGTTGGAATATAAAAATATTGACATTAGATGGGTACTTGCTTGCAGAGGTACAAATGCCAGTTCTTCCGTTAGAAATTTACATGGGAAAGCCTCTCTCTCAAGCAAATATGCAGCACATTAATGTGAAAGACATTGATCCAATTAGTGATTTTAACGGCCATTCGCAACCTGGAAGCGATAACGTACAGAAAATAGCTGATTTGCAAACTTGGATAGATGACTTAGTTGAAGAGTAAGATCCCTTATAATCTTCATACTGTACAGTTATACGAAAAACTTGGATTTCATATTTGTCTATTCTGTATTTAACAGATTTTATACATTGCAAGACTTCTGTTTGGAACATGAACAGAATCATTTACTCCTCTCTACATGGAAAGTTGAGGACTTACGAAACTCCCAAGGATCTCAGAGTCATACTGACCGATATAATAGAAAATTTGATCATATAGACATTATTGAAACGTCGCTATGCAGCCATGTGCAATGGAGCTCCTTATTTCCAGATCCAAAATCAACGATAACCAATGTTGATCCAGAAACAGGCCGTCTTCTCCCATAACCGGTTGATAATAATGAATAGTATACTACAATATTTAGGCAAACAGACAGAATATTAACAAAACTCTTGAAATTAGTGCATTATTATTACAAACAAAACTTTCATCCTTAATAACTGTGATGTCATTATGCATTTAACGATACAAACGAATGTGCAACTTTAGACGTGTCAACAAAGTTCATATGTCATAATAAACAATAGAAGCTATAACATGTTCCGTGTTTAACAAAATATATGATTAGTATTACTTACGTAACTATTGTTAAGAGTCCTCCAAGATGTTTGGTTCTTGTTACTTTTTGGTTAGTTTTGTAGCAGTGAACAATCGAGCTTCAAATCCATGTCATTTTAACCTCATTTATGAATTTTAGCGCATTTGTTTATTAGTTAAAAAATGTCTTTGTTAA
The DNA here is from genome assembly GCA_036561885.1 of Salina celebensis. NCBI lineage: Eukaryota > Metazoa > Arthropoda > Collembola > Entomobryomorpha > Paronellidae > Salina > Salina celebensis. The sequence continues at coordinate 14,232 of JAAXOA010000467.1, forward strand.
CCAGTACTGAAAGTCCTTATTTGTAATGATGCTTTTATGTAATCCGACTTAACCACATTTAATTTAAAGTTTGAACTATGTAATGATTGTTGAAAGTCATAAAAATAAATCTTTTGATAACATCAATTGTGTTGCTTCATAGAACGTAGTTTGGAATTTATGCACTTTATGCTATGCTATACGTATTATGGAACCCGGGTCGGTCACAGTGTTGATCAAACACCACTGTATAATGTTCCGTAAATAACATTTGCATTTTGAGTTTTTGAATCAGGGACGACTCCGTCATATTAAAGTGACACGCATACAATGGGCTGTAACTGTTCCCAACTTTTGACCGTGCATGTCACATGTCATTCTTGCATTCAATTTCCCTTCGAAACTACATCCTTAATTTTCAATGTTGTTCAACTCCTCACCACACCATTTCCGGTATGCCTCATTAAAATAAGGATCATTTCAACTGTGCAAAATTAATTCGATATGATTCAGGTAAGGCATGCATTTATTTTAGTTGCCACCTTACAATTCCTAGGTTTCCATTTTTGAATTGCCTGCAATTCCTAAATATTATACTAAAAAAAAAGTATACATATATGTAAAGCACCCGCTTATTTCGCAGAAATGCAGCAATTGGGTTCCAAATCGCCATTTAATGTAAGTTTTAAATATCTTAGTTACCTACGATGCGAAATACGACAGTAAATAACACGAGCCTTTGCTTAGGAGCATCAAAATGGAATCAAAACTGACGTAGTGATAAGTACAAGGTAGTAGGTAGTGAGTGTTTAAATCTGTCGCTTAATGAACCGTGTCACCTCATCGCGGTTTTAAATGCAGACACATGCGGTATTTTCATTCAATAAATCCCTTTATAATGTCCCATTTTACTATAGTTTCATTTAAGTTACTGCTTGATGGTCATTTGTGCCAAGGTGTACCATCAACGTTTCTGTGGCATAGTGCATAATAATTTTGAATGAAGTGCTCAAATAAACGTTGTCTTGTTTGATCAAAGCAAAACTGGGCTTATCCATGTAGTTTGGCTTGCGGTTGATTAATTGTCTTGTCATCTTGCCTCGTCTCATTTCATGCTTGTCATAACGTCATGCGAGTAAAATGCATTTTGAATTTTTGAAAGTTCCAATAGAAACTAAGCTATTTCATGGAGAACTCTTGCTAGGTTGTGATTCTAATTTTGTAGCTATGGGATTTGTCTAAGAAAACATGCTAATTGGGTAAGTAATGTTAAATGGTGGACAGTGAATATCATCGGTCCCTTCACTTTAGTAACCATGGAGCCAGGACAAGGTATCCGTTGACTAGCGGTTACTTTCTCTTGCGGGAAGCCATTTTTTGCACCTGTATAAATTTCAAATCAATTATGCACACATATTGACCCAAATACTTGAAGGTTCGCTGAGGACGTCTTGTGGAGACTTGGTTTTCTAGTTGATGATAACTTGAACAAATGTTGGAATTACACGCAATTTATGTCTCATCTTCTCGTGGTGCTTATCAGGTAAAACACCAGTTCACAAATCGCGACAATAATGCAGTGATACAACTAAAACTACCTGTAACAGTTTAATTTTATAACTCATCCTGTCAAAATATAGGGGAGAAATGCATTCAGGCAAAACGTTACGTCTGCCAAGGGCACAGGGATGTGATTAGGTGCATTTATTTTAGAATGTCAACTGCACACTTGAGTTATTCTGTTTCGCCATTGCGTAAGATGTGGACTGGTGGCTTACTGATTTTGACCTACCACTGCGAGTTTGACATTTGAAATTTAGTTGTACTACTTTCCATTGATACATTCTGATCCGCTCACTTACGCAATTCAGCTAACCTTAAGTTGTTGTAAACGCAGGTAGTTTTGTAACTCATGATCCATGAAATCGCCAAGCGCGCCCTTGGAAACCCAAATAAAACTCCCGTTGGATTCCATTACACGATTGATCCCTTCGAAAAACACTGACAATCATTTTGCTAAATCATTTACCTCAATATACAAAATGCACGTTCTTAAATATAGCGTTGGAATACCCAGGTAAGATTGACACCTCGCATGTTGATTTGTTTCGTTTGATAATCTGCTTCCGGCTCTTGAAGTTAAATTTTCCTCGGAGGATGTTGAGATCTTGACTGTTGGGAAAAACCTTGAAACATTCGTCCCGGACTCCAATCCATTATCTGATTCATACCTATTTTTAAAAACGCTGGCAGTATTGCTGAAAAGAATACTGAAAATGAACATGCTTCCTTTTGCGTTTCATCGCACAAAAATTAGATTTTGGAACTAACTACAGATCAAAGACTACAAACAATTGTGGCAACCATGTGGCAACAGCTATTATTTAAATAAAATGTTATTTAGCATACTAATATGTGCCCATGACTCAATATCACAGATTTTAAATCACGCTACTTAAAGAAGTGCCTCCTAAAGAGATAATGCGTAATAATCACCCTTCATATGCTGACAGCTCAGGTAAACACAATAAAGTAAAATAAACTTTGTAACATTACACCATCCGTTGGCAATCAACCATGAACGTGAAAATGTTGGATGTGCGACACGAGAGAAGGATTTTTTTACGTTTCTTCACACTCAGATTTTCGTCAGAATTGTATGTTTTAAAACGCTGTGTGGTAGACCTACACACATGAAATATGCCAGAAAATTCTTGATTTTGTGCGAAATAATGTAATCACAATATTTGAATTGGGATTCTTATTACAAAACGAAATTTTCGTGGCTTGGACATTTCTAGAATCTGCGAACAATTGTGCGTAGTTTTGTTACAGGAGACTGATTGAGATTTTGAAGTTCATTACAACAAACCCAAAATCTTTAAAAATTATGAAAAACTCCAAGATTTAAATATAAAACGTTTAGATGCTTTAATTTTATAATTGTCCGATGTAAATATTTCTCTATCCTGACTGGTGAAAAATTGAGCTTGTGCTTGGGGTTCGCGCAATGAATGGGAGGCATAGAATAGTGTGTCTAATCTGGCTCATAAAATTGTTGCAATTGAAAACATTGAAAGTGCGTAGTACACATTACGTTGTACAGGGGATACGCATGTTAAACTTGCACACAAACAGGGAAAGTATTGACATGACAAAGTCCCTTAATTTTTAAGCACATAATGTACCAAACCATTGTTATCATTGATATTAGACACAGCAATCAAGTTGGCGTCCTTCCATAGGTAATATTATGATCCGCCTCCTGAGATTGTGAAGTCACTGTGTTCAACTTGCGTGGATCCACGCGCGCCTTAAAGATATAAATAAGAGTAAACTGACTTTGTTGCTCAAACGTTGACGGGACTCATGATTGTGCGTTTCCGATTACAAGTGCGACCATATTGGTGACTTTGTGGAAAAGTATTAAAAGTTTTTCAGTGCAGACGATTAGGCATCCAGATTTATATAAGTGGGTTTTAAATTGGGGTTTCCTGCGACGGGACCGAATCCGTAGCATGCAAATCTGGGGAACGACGCTGTTCCATTAATTTTGCCACAGATATGAGGATCTCCAGAGCTTTGGCAAGATCACTAGTAGTAATCGGGTGGACGTGTAGTTTAATATTCCCATTAGCTACAACTTTGGAACAAAATGCTGAAAGAATAGGAGCAGAATTTCATGGTGGCGTAGCAAGGGCCGAAGTACCCAGAGAAAATGATGGGGGTTTTTTGCTACCGTCTAGAGAAGTAGCGACGTCGTCTGTGCCAACGCAAAGAGGAACTAGTGAAGCTCAAGAGGAAGACTTAGAGGATGTTCCAGGCTCAGGAGAAAGTTCTTCTGAATCTAATGACTACTCTGGAGAAGAAAACGACGAGCCTGAAGAACAAGAAAATTCAGGCGATGAAGCGTCCATCGAGGAAGACGATGTTTCCTTAAGTGCTCTCAGAGATACCAATGGTACTCAGGCAGAGAATGACATACCGCATGATGCACAAGAGTCGAAGACTTCAGTTGTCCTTGCCAGCCCCAAAGATCTTAAAGCTTCAGCAACCGGATATGGTGGAGGTTACGGGGGAGGGTATGCAATAAACTATAAAACGGTAATGAAGAAATAGTGAAGAAGTTTAAATATTTGGTTACATATTTTCAGACATGGTGGTGATACATATGGTAAAGGGTATGGTGGAGGAGGTTCACACCACAACTCGCATCATGGACAAAAAGGGCATAACTCACATTATGGACATAAAGGAAACTCAGGTTTTCACAAAGGGAACAAGGGCCATCACTCAAACGCCAACAATAAAGGCCACTATAGGAGTGCTGGCGGCGCTTCGAAGGGGTACAAAAAAGGAGGTCAGCACTATGGAGGAAGTAACCATGGAAGCAAAGGGTCTAAACACGCAAAGTATGGACAACAAGGTCATCATAAGAAGGGTCACGCAACTAAGGGATTTCATAATACGTATCACAAAGTAACCAGGACTCAACATTTAAGCGTCTGTATCGTCGATAGTTATACATTAAGTAATGCTTGAAACTTTTACTTTTTTAATATTTAGGATGAATACAGTAAACAGCACTCGTTTTATGATGACTATCACACGGGGGGGTCACATGCCAAACACGGGCAACATGGACAGCATCACGATAACCACGGGGGAAAGAAGTACTATAACAGCCACCAAAATTTGCATCATAATCAGAATTCTCACGGAAATCAAGGGCATCATGCAAATGGCCATTATGACGATTCTCATAAAGGTAGTCTATCTGTTCTCTATTTATCCATCCTTCTATTCTCTATCTCATAAGGGTAATCAATCTATTCTCAGGACATCAAGCTAAATATGGGACGAACGGTAACCATGGCCATAATCAACACTATTCAAATTATGGAGGGCAACATCACCACCAAAATAATGGGAAACAACAGCATTATGGAAGCGGAAATGGAGGCCTATACCATGGTCATGGAGGAGGCGGAGGTCTGTACAATGGAGGTGGTGGGAGTAGTGGACATTATGGACAACCATACAGATATGGAGGGTTTGGTGGCACGCATGGAGGAGGATACGGTTACGGCCACTAAACTTTGGAACAAATTAATTAATCCTTGATTGTTTGAATATTTAGTTGCGCTGTTTTGTTTACGGTTAAATTCATACATTTTCTTCTTCCGACTAAGGCTGTGCTGATCATTTCTATGTCACTGTCGGTATAATGGTGCTTGGGATGGGTATCTAAAGTAATTCGTTCTACGTTATAATTTAATCAAGAAAACCTTCTTATCAATGTTTCGCTTTCCACGTAAGAGATAAGCAGATTGAACTTCGGTGTAGGCTATCCTCTGATGTTTTATGCGACTAGTCAGAATAAACGCAGATAACGTTGAAACGAAATAAAAATTCTGGGAAAGTTCACCTCATCATTTATTACTTAGTTTGGGGTAAACATAAAGTTGCAAAACGCTCATGGAGACAAATTAGCCTCATATTTTGCGTGAAACCCATTGCTTCTTACATGAATCATCATTCATGATACATCATGAAAGAAAATATAGTTCACCCAAGAGGCCTTCGCCCATCCTGTCATACTCGTGACTAATAAAAATTAGCCTGAACTCTACAATTAAAGAAACAGCTTTTTAACTTTCAACCACTTTAGTAGATGACGCGGGCAAATCCATTTGTTGAGTTTGACGAACGTGTCATATGCGTTTGGCAGCTTTTAAAACACTGATGGAGAAATCCGATTTTCTAGTATTATTTTACCTAATTGCATGTTTGCTCATACCGGTATATTCACAAAATACCGAAACTCTATGCGCTAACCTTCGTCCCACATCAAATGAATCTCTAACTATCAAATCAGGCTCCGCATTCGGAAACCTTGCAAACGACTTTCTAAGTAGCACGAAAAGCTGAAACATAACTGCATCATGGTCAGTCCAACAAAACTGCGAGTTGAAGGCCTGCTCTGGAGCTTACCTCAGTGGACAATGTGCGACATACAGGAACGGGGCGACTTCGTCTCCATCCACCTGGCTGTGACGTATGAAAACAATTTAAGCATGAAACATTAACTGAGTAACTTTTTGGCACACGTTGACCAGCATAATCAACGTCAGCGGCTTGGGCTCAGGCAGATCTTTTTTATGAATTTTGCATACGCGTAATGTTTCGCAACAATCACTATCACGCGCGACAAGAAATATTTTGAATAGGAAAAATATATGTTTATGCCACATATAATTTTGGTGTTTATAAGAATAGAAATACCAAACTCTTGAATTTTAAAGTAGAGGGGAACTTGTTGAAGTATGTAACTCGAAGAAATGACCTGGGCTTTATACTTCAAACCTGGCAAGTTTGAGCAATACAAATTGAAAGATATTATGAAGACAGCTGAAGTCGTCTTTGTTGAAAACGGTTTTTTGAAACCTTGACCGTGTCTCACCTGGGCTACCTGGGAAAGGTTTGTTTGTAGATGGCAGCTACTAAGTTCTTTCCGCACAACCAGATTTCAAGTTCGCAAAACATTTACCACAACGTATTAAGTTCCTAAACCAAAAGTTAGATACAATTACAAGAGTCAAGGGCAATTTACCGGAATTTGAACAACGAAAACAGTCTGCCATCAGTACTTAAAAATATTCAAAAATGCAATTGTTAGTCCGGATCCGGAATAGAGTAAATAGATCAGGCAAGGTTGATATAAGATTAGCTAGTTGATATTGCATGAAATTATGGATACGTCAATTCTATAGCTAGAGTATGAAAACGTTTCAGTATGTATACAGGGTACACTTACATAACTATTCCCTAATTTCAACTTAGACTTGCTTCAACAGCATTTGTTAAGTAGAAAAGCACAACAAATCTTTCAAATGTAGAATAGCATGGCACGACTTCATCCATTTTGTCTTAGGAATTTTCCCATTTATGTTTCATCCTTTCATTATTGAAACCTAGAAGACCGAAATAATTGCCACCTATTGAGTTGCATATAATACATGATGACACAACGCATAGTGAGCTTCAACCATAATGTAAGCGAAATGTAAGCGAGAAAATTAAATTAATGTAAGTTGAACAACTCTTTTGTTATAATTGAAGATTATTATTTTTAAATTGACCACACTTTGTTACAAATATTCTTTCGTTAATGGGTACTCGTATGTGCACCTGTTTCATTAAAAAGTTCAGATTTAACGGCTAGTAAATTGCGTCGGTGTTCCTCAGTAATAATCATATTCAGTATTGGAAATATTATCATAACACATCTTTCGTAGAGTATCTTTGCCTATTAGTAGGTGTCCGGGTCAATGGAGGGAAATTCATCAGTAGACCAACCGTAATTCTTTCCGAGCTGAGTGAGTAGTGAATTCGCAGAGTCATAGCATGTGAGGTGCAACTTTCTACGGAATTCGTGAAGAAACGCATCCAGCTCGTGGCGGCTTCTATCAGGCCAAGCTAGCTTAATGATCGTCGCCGCCTGTTGAACTGTGTCTCCAGCCCAGCGTCTGTGGCCCTGTCTAACTTCGTTGATTCTTCTGTTAAGCAGCTCGCAGCAATTTTTCCTATCCTCTGTCCCCCCTAGGCGTGTACCCGTTAGTACATAAATGTTGTAATCTTTGAGTTTTTCAAGCCAATAGTTGGGCAAGGGCAGGTTCCTAAGTTTACAATCAAGCAAGTCCTTCAACAAACGTCACTGTAAGTTGAAAGTCTGGCCATTCAAGGTCTCCTTCCCAATAATGTCGGGCTCGTAGGCGCAGAGTTGTGCTTCCACGCAACACAAACTCATGATGGCAGTGAAGTCAGCAAGAAGTTCGTTTCCATCTTCCATGCCCTTAAGTAAAAGTATTGCGCTGCGAACTCGGAGCTGATTTGAAGACAGGGTTAAAGCAAAATCTAATTTTCCACGGTTATTTAAAAGAATTTCCAGGGCGTACAAAACGACATTAAAACCGCTGGAATCATTCTGAATAATCAATCATTGTGTTAGCGGAGTTTGATCGGTACATGTGCGGGTAACAAGTGTCAATATAAGCAACATTTCTTACCGTTTCAATTTGCTGTGGGATGTTTGCACAGAATTTCACATCCCAGGCTACTATCTTGTTGTCCAGTGTGAACTTTGGAATAATTCTTTCCCTTAGAGCCGACACAAACTCCTGTAGGCACCATCTGCATGTCTTTGCTTCGCTTTTATTGTAGAAACCAAAAATTTGCGAGTCGTATAGTAAAATTAACTTTCTCCTGCGGTCGATCTCCACTAGGCTTGCATGTCCCCTAAACAATGGAACAGGCCGATTGCATAAATCAATTCATAAAACGGCTTAGCACGAATTTCGTATAATGAAAGCCTAATGAGTACATTACTGGGGATCCGCTCTAATCTAATAGTAGAACGACCCAAGATTTTACATGCATCGCCTAAGAGGCATTGAGTGTTTTTTTTTCGGGACACATTCAAACCAAAATCTCGGACGTTTGCTTCATTCAGAAAAAAACATTGCAACAGTCAGGGTTGAATTTTTAACTCAATTTCTAGCTTCTGACGTTTTCTTTAGTCAGAAAAACATAAAGCATGAATGAACCATGCACACCGAAAAAAATCAGCCACGCCTTTCGTAGTAAATTTAGTATCGATGCGTAACCTAGGTGGGACATGTATTGGGTCGGAGATTATTAGTTTACCCCGAAATTCCAGTACTTGTAAAATAATGGATGCAATGTAATCCTATCTTGACGGATGACGACCTTCAAATTTCCAATAGAACTCCTTCGCATGCAATCTCGTCGTCAACTGACCAACTCTACGATAAAGCATCCAATATCTTCCCGCCATTCTGTACGCCATCTATGTGTACAGTGCTTGAAGCATAGGAATGCCGGTAGTGGTTTTGGGCTGGTGGGGCTGTTCACTATATACGCATGCGCAATGTATACTATTACAGGATGATGCAATCCAACGTTGGATTAGTAACAATCCAACTATTTACAATGTGTATTAGTAAGGGCCTTTAGCGCCGACGCGGCCGATCTATCCATTGCATCGGTCCAATATTCCTCTGATACACTTAACATACATCTTAGAACTGCTAAAATTATTCGGCCGGACAGTCAACACAGTTACATCAGGACTAGAGGCCATATAACTTTCATGTCAATATGTTTGACTC
>JAAXOA010000468.1:0-23387 GCA_036561885.1 Salina celebensis
TTGCATTTGCTGATTCAATTACCGTGAATGTTAGCCTTGCAAATTTTTGACTCCTTTTTGGGCCGATTTTTACAAGTTTTGAAATTAATTAGTTGTACTATCTTTCAAAGAAGAATTTTTTTGCATCCAAACCCTAAAGCGAGAATAAATTTCTTAATGCCGTTTTCTTCGGCAAAGGACCTAAAGTTTGCAATGCTACATATTAAGTAAATAAACAGCAAATCTAAATATAGTAAAGTAGCGGATGCAGCAGTAGTGAGAAAAATAGCCCAATCGAAGCATCCAGAACAAATATTCGCCACTTGAAATGTAATAATTAGCTTTGATTTCTCACTTAACTCGTAAAGATGACGAAATAAGATACTGTTGCTACAAACAAAAGTCGTCAGGTTAATATCGAAATAGCGAATTAAAAATTCATCGACATTCACAATGCACTATAATTTACTTTAACTTGACAAGTAAATATTGTTATAGTTAGCCAATTGTTCTGAAATTAAATTGTCCCCACCACATTGACCTACAAAACAACCGTACAAAATATCATCGAAATCGGTCCAGTAGTTTTTTTGGAACGGAGTGTGACAGATAGACAGACAGCTCTGCCATTCGCGTAAAGTAGCGTCTTCATTCACTACTTATTAACATTTTCTTAAAGGTAAAATTCGATAATTGTCGAATTGTGAGCTTATAAGTGTGAAAACCGAATGAAATCTCATATGTCATAGGTTTTTTATTGCATTTAGGGTTTCAAATGGAACTTTATATTGTTATTCATGTGGAATCAGTTGGAAAAACTCATTGCATCAACATTACTATTTTTTCACCTCCTGTCCCGGCCCCTTATTCGACTTTTTGTGACCCGGCCCCCCTGCATTGCAGGGTCCAGCAGGGGCCTGGCGAAGGCCCTGCCGCTAATTATACAAGAATGGTCAACTCAACGTTACCCTGTTCTTGGAACTGTGAGCGATGTCTATTTTGGATCCGCATTGGCGAGTACAACCGAGTCGTTTGGAACAGGCTCAGGAAGCTTAAAGTTCGCGATTATTTAATTTTAAGCTACTGTACCAAAATAATAATTAAACACGATTCTGTATTTTCTGTTAACAGGTTGTTTATTGGCGCCATGAACGAGACACGAGCTACTAAAAATTCTGGTGTAGTGTGGGCATGTAATTTTGAAAAGACGTATGGAAGAGATTATACCATATCTTGCTCAATACTATCGTCAATCTCTGAAAAGTATACGCCGCCAAACCAGGCATGTGTGAGACAATACGGACATCTTTATTACCCTGAGAAAGAAACAGAACAATATACTGGAGCGAGTCTTAGCACATTTAAATCCGGAAGTGTGCTAGTATGTGCACCCAGAACCAAGCAAAATGGCTGGCAAAGTGGTGGCTCCTGCTCTAAGCATACTAGAAGTAAAAGCAAAATATATACATTCAGGCCCGACACAAGAACAATTAAATTCTTAACATCATTATCTTGTACGGTGGGTCGGGCATTGAAAGCGTCAAAAAATATTGTCAACTGATGTCGTAATTTTTTAAAGGGAATACGTCCGCATTATGCTTCAAAAATTTATTACCGATTTAATTTAGCATTCTGCGATATCCTTTCGTTACTCCAAGTTAGTGACAATTTCTCCCCGTTAATGCATGTTTGTTCCCTTAATTAGTTTAACAACTTATTTTGCAGTTTTTAATTCCTACCTCATTGTATATAAGACGTTATTAGGAAACTGAGGCTGCCGTGCATTCAGTAATATGTTGTTTTGAGCCATTTCTAATCTCTCAATTTTAGTTAATGGCATTTGCTACGCGGTTTCATCAACCACATCATCTGTTGCTGAAGTATCGCCGGTTCCATTCTCACGTGAGTAGATGTATTTTTTACGCAACGAGAGTTGTGAAAATCGTTAACCACCTAATACTAATTACCAACAGCTTCATAGTTTTTGCACACTTTGATACAAGTGCTTGAGCTGAGCATTTTTTCCGTTTACCCGTGTTGAGGTTTTAAACAACTGCACCTTTCAATGTTATGTTTTGGAAAATGCTAATTTATATTGCTGATATTTCTAAACTGAGTGCTTGTTGAATTTTTTTTGTTACTGCACATAATGACTAGTTGCTTCTTCCGCTACTTTTCTATATTTACATAACCATTTTATTTTATGTTTAGAGGCACTGTATTACTCCTACAGTTCAGACACACCTGATAACATTGGATTTTCATCAGATATTGCCCCTTCTGGAGAAATATTTTTTGGTGCTCCATCCGAATGGTACGGGGATGGTGCGTTTTACAAGTGCGTCGATCAGAGTTGTGTAACACGAAAGCGCTTTAGTGTATATAGCGCACTTGTGCGTCCCGGTTTTGGTTACGCGATTAAAACTGGGAGTCGGAAAAAAACTTCCGGGTTTGTCGCAGTTGGAGGACCAAGAGGAAAAAATTTGGTTGGAGCGGTAAACCTTTACGACATTCAATCAGAAAACTACATAGAAACCTTGGTAGGGGAGTAGCTGGGCTTGCGGTTTGGACATACTTTGGAAACGGTGGATATCAACGGTGACGGGAATGATGAATTGCTTGTAGGAGCTCCATTTTTCTCACCAAAAATTCTGACAGAAGGTGTACCCGACTCGGGATGTGTTTACATTTACGACGTTACAAATCTTCCAGCAAAACTTATCTCAAGACTGTGTCCAAACGAGAAAAATACATGGAGAGTTTCCCCACGAGCAAGGTTTGGAACAGCTATAGCTAATGTAGGTGATGTCAACGGTGATACATATAATGATTTTGAGGTGAGCGCCCCATATGACGACGATGGAGTTGGAACTTTATTTATATTTTATGGAAACAAAAATCAGCAAATTTCAATTCCTAATGAGTCGATCAAAGCAAAACTCTGGAACATGCCGAACTTAAAGGGATTAGGAACAGCGCTGATAGGCGGTAAAGACATTGACGGAAATAATGTTCCAGACATTGTAGCATCAAGCTTTGAAACAGGATGTGTTGTGGTTTTGCGAAGCAAACCTGTCCTAACACCACAGATTACTGTTTCATTTCTCACAAACTTTGGCGGAATTGTGGTGGGGCCTTTGTTGAATGCTTTGCCTACGTATGACAACCTAATAGCCAAAATTTGTGTAGCTTTCACATCATCCACTGTATTTAACGAAGATGTATCTATACAAACACTGATGGAGTATCAAATAGGTCCAGAGTCATCCAAATTTGAATTCGTACGGAAATCTCAGAATCTAACAAATATAGAAAGCATGTCAATCAGGAAGGATGTTTGTATTCATTTACCCCTTGTGCAAAAGCATGCAGTTGAAAACACCGCTAGTTTCATTGAATTTACAACAACTTTTACTCAGCAATCAAGAGCAGGGAACCCTACAACTTATCAGTACTTAAATGTAAGCCATACGGTACAAAGGAACCGAATAAGGTACAATAATTTCAAAATTTTCGAGCCTTCAAACATTCCAACGCTGAAAGCCACAAGCCGGTTGGAAATAGCTCAAGATACTTGCGCTAGGAACGCCGCCGGCAAACCTGTATGTAAACCAGATTTGCAGCTTGTTACGGGTAATTCGTACAAGTTACTCAATGCAAAATCCCAGTCGCAATACAACACAAATATTGACTTCAAAGTTGGACAATTAGAATCCATTGTTTTGGAAATAAGTTTAAGTAACACTGGCCAAACTGCGTATAATCCCAATTTCCAAGTATTCATATCCCTGCCTCCTTCATTGAAATTGGGTGAGTCTAAATCTCTAACTTTTAACTGGCTGACCACACCCGGAAAACACGGAGAGTGTGTGTCGTCTCCACTTAATATAACCGCAAACCAAATTTTATGTAAGCAACTTTTACATGGAAATACTATCGCCAACTATAGTCTCCAAATATCTGGTCTTGAAGACCTTCACGTTGTAGAGGATGGCTTTCTGGGAAATATTATGTTAACTGCTAATGTTTACCCCGAAGAAAATACAAATTCACCTTACAAGCGGAGTATAACACCTGTAGAATCTAAAATGCACAGCGACCTTAGATTTTCTATGGAACAAGCTCCGAAACCAATGGATTCCATTGACTGGAAACCGGAGATTGATATCGAAGAAACCTTTCTAATTCACAACAAGGGCTACACTAAAACCACTGGAGAAAGGGTTGAAATTGAGTTTGTTATTCCAACAAATATAATAGTCGGCGATGAAGATATCCAAGTTGTGGAATTTGTAAACCCATCTACCAAGGTAACTGAAACAACCAAAATACATGTCTTAATTCATATAGTATTTGACTGTGGCTTCCTACAAGCTATTGATATTTTCTACTTTTAGTCTTTCCAATGCATTGCCAGAGGATTTTCGTTCTACTCAAAATCTCTACTGGGCGACAACAATACTCAAACCGTCAAAGATCCAGCTCTGGCAGAGGCAGTAGGTCAAAGAATTTTCAACAAGGCATGGATTCTTACAGACTGTGTAAACAGTCCTGACATAGTGTGTCATCGAGTCATCTGTCGAGGAAATATGCCGGCAAAAGGCTTTGTTAGCATGGACATGCATTTGAAGCTCCTTGCAAATATTACACGTGAGTTGTTAATAAAAACACAGCTATTAATACAAACAATTATGTCTTAACGTGTGGATACATTCATTGTACAGATACTTTGGAGACAAATGGTGTTCTAAATGTTGACGTTGAGATTTTAACTAAACTCTCGTTTTCCAAGAAACATATTCAAACTCTTAGTATCGCAGCGAGTTCTAACTTTGTTGACGCATCAATCCCATTTAGGTTGTATGCAACTTCCATGGCTGGTGGTTTAGTGATTCTTGGATTCATAACTTTTGGCTTATTCAGATGTGGTTTCTTTCGCCGAGAGGTGAAGCAGAAACTAGAGACTCTCAAACGGCAGACAATGATGGAAATGGATGAGGGAATGTCCTTACAAACTCTTTTAGCTGCAAACAGATGAGGAAAAATTCTTGAAATTACACTTGCAACATTGGCTTAAGATTTCATTCAGATAAACCCAGGGAATAATCCGTTCAAAAACATGCATGTGTAAATGTCTAGAATGTCAACAAGGAATAAAATGCTGAAATAAAGTAACAGCATATAATAGTGTTGTATTGATTTTTTCCATGTATATTTCCAAATGCACATGTAATACGAGCTCAAATTGTATACGTTTTTGCCTCTCGTGAGCTTGTTTACACCAACTTACTTATATAAGAAAACAATACATTTTGCTCGCACAAGTCGCACTCCATGTATTTCCAATAGAGTTACTATTTTCCCCGTTGTTAATTACTCAATCAATCCACATAAGTTAGATTTCTTAAAATTTTTATAAGATTCATACATCCCTAAACACGAGGAAACAAAAAACATTGAAAATATCATTCATTAGCAAATCATGAAAATCTATACCTACTGCGTCTCTTTTAAAATTGACGTATACATTAAAAGCCTGGTAGATTAAAACGCACTCATAAAAATGTAATCAGAGCAAAATATGACTACATGTCTTGATTTTACTTCCTAACCGAATTAAGCATTTAGTTGATATCCTTCTATACAAAGAAGAGAAACAGCGTTGTTAATAATATCATCACAAATTTTTGTTCCTAATTGATATTCTACGATGCCATATGGCCCCAACTTTGATCCCGTGGGCGCCAACGACTTAACAGCTTCTCTCTTGTACGCTGACCTAGCTTGTATCATCCAGTTTTGCTTTCCTGTCTGACAATCAATTGCTGGAGCAGCTGCAAACAGCGTGAAAACAGTAGCAACAAATATACAAACTATTGTCGTGAATGGAATAGCCAAATACACCACAAAAGACATTTTTCCAATGAGCTTACCTGAACAATACAGTGTACAAGATGCAGCTTCAACGCTAAACATTACCAGGGTTGTGTACATAGCTCCCACATTATTATTCGCAATAACAGAGAATCCGAATTGAGCTGTAACCTCTAACAAAGTTATGAAATGCTGACTGTCTAAAGTTAGTGTTTCGTAGATATTTTCTTCACATGATTAACAGCGTTTCTAGTAAAAAAAACGTTGACATTAGAGAAATACACAGAAGGCTGGCTGACGCGAGATTCCTTGACATTAGAGTCCTTAACAAACTGAGCGTGACAAACAATAATTTAAATGTCTTTTGCTTTTGAAATTCCGGCGTGCCAGAAGCTGAACGTGATGCAAACACCAAAATAAAGTAGGCTTTACACTGCTGTTTCAAATATTGGACTGTAGTTCTTGAAATGGATGTAAATCCAAACGAGTCGACCCACAGAAAACATAAAAACACAAAGAAAAACTGAAACCAGAAATATCTTGTAGGCGAGGAATGACAGCTTTACTGATTTAGGGTTTTTGCGGGACGTTAGCGCTTGCAAATCTAATGGTTGATAAGGTACAAACATTTCACCACAAAAATGTGCTCGAAAGGCTTCTTTGGGGATTGACATAGGGCGCTGTTCTTAAATTTCGGTGCTAAATGTAACAATAAAATTTTTCAAGTGGAAAGAAAGCAATAGAACCCAGTGCTTCACTTGGAATAACGAAACAAATGCAGGGGAAATGGATAGATTTACCTAATTTTTTCATGCATTATTGAAGCTATTGATTAGGAAAAACATCTATTCGAAGAGTGGAGCCATACACGTATTATATACATGGACCATCGATTTAAAAAAAAAGAGTTTTAAGAAAAGTCAATTTTCATCAAGGACTTCAGTCGCCACATGTAAAATAAGAGGGTTTTATTCCGTTTTTATGAATATGAATTGCCCTCAATTATCCTTTCCCGTACGCTTCAGGTGTGGTTGGATAAGAAAGTGATTGCTTCATGCATTTGGATAGAGTTATAATTCGTGTAGACTTTTTAAATCCAGATGCCATAAGAATTCAGGATTAAGTTCCCTACGTACTGAATGATACAAGAGAGATATTAGCTGAATGGTTGGATCGATTATAATGATAAATAGTTTACGCCCTAATGTTATATAACCTCATACGCAGGAAAGGCAGGAGCCCCCTAATTTTACGCACTGTCTGGTACAAATTTTATTTCCCTCAAAAGTGTCCAGAAGTCCCAGACTCGCGTTGAAACTAAATCACGGCGTCTTAATTCATTTAATCGAGTCCACCTGCCACGAGGAAAACTACTCATAACCGTTACGAATTGAGCTATTACAAGATTACATTACAACTATTAAGCAGTTAAAAAGTCTTTCACAAAAGAAGCCTTTGAGGGTTTGGCTAAACTTCCACTTACCGAAAGACATGTTCAACTGTGAGGCATGAGTTTGGTTGCATTGTACTTCCAAAGCAGGCGGTTTAGAGAATAGCTAGAAAGCCGGAAACATTATCTGGTTATTTGTCAAATCTTCATGCTAAGGATATTAGAAAGGAACGATTTGTTTCATTTATTCACTTAAGAGGTACCGTTGCGAGACGATCCAAAGTTTTTGAGTGGAAAATTAAACAGCGCATATTACCAACAAAATGTATCTTTTTCAGTTTAAATCCGAGATCTTGAGGAAATATTTGTGCTGCATACTATATTTGGTAGCAGGGATGAAGTACGCTCAGTCTGAAATAAATCTGTTCGAGCCTCTTCTTATACAGGAAAGGTCGTACAATCAGCACTACTCTGTGATAGGAACAATAAACGATAACTATTTTGGTTCTTCACTAGCGAGCACAACCGAGTCTTTTGGGATGGGCTCAAGAAGTTTTAAGTTCGTAAATTCATAACAATTTGCTACATACCATAATACCAAAGTTTTTACCAAATGATAACAACTTAATTTTACCCAGGTTGTTTATTGGTGCCATGAATGAAACTCGTGCTACAAAAAACTCTGGTGTTGTATGGGTTTGCGATTTCAAGAAGTACACTGCAAGAGATTATGAAATATCCTGTTCAATACTGTCGTCTATCTCCCAAAAGTATACTCCGCCGAACTCGGAATGCGTCAGAAAGCTTGGAAAAAAGTATTTTCAGGAAAAGGAGACAGTACAGTATCTAGGCGCCAGTCTGAGTACCTTTAGGACGGGAAATTTACTTGCTTGCGCACCCAGAACTAAACAAAACAGTTGGCAAGGCACAATCAGATGCTCCGAACATACTAGAGGTAAAACCAACAAGAAAAGTATCATGTGATAATTTGTAGTGTTGAGCTAGTCAAACACTTTGTCTTTCAGTTAATGGCGTTTGTTACGTGATATCATCCAGCACATCATCTGTTATAGAAGCATCCCCAGTTCCACATTCCGGTATGTAAATGGATAATTTAGTATTTGATATCTCTAATATCAGAGGCAAATGCAGTTTTAAAGCTTAAGTTCCGTCAGTCCTTTAAGTACAAAGGTTAAACAACGCAACATGATTTGAAGAGTTTAGAAATAACTAATATTGTTGTTGTTAAATTCTTTTATTGTCACTCTACTGTTGCATGAGTTTAATTGTAGCATATATTACTCAAAGGAAACAAGTAAAAAAACAATGAATTGGGAGTTCTAGATGCGGCCGCTTCAAAAAAGCCCTTCCCAAAATAAAGCAATATCAACTAGTCCCGACAGGTTTTTTCCTAACCAAATGACTGTTTTGGTACCACACAATTATGTTAGAAACTTGCTATCAAGCCCGGTTTGAGGCTTTTATACGCCAAAAATGATGCCACCGCTCATTTTTTATTGCTTCATTGCAAGTTTAATGACACACTATCCAGAACGTTTCCATCTATCTCTGAAACTTTGCTCTCTTCAGTGTCATTTTCGGTTGAATAAATAGGCAAACATATTGAGGCGGGGGACAAAGCGACGGTTGCATGTCTGGAACTTGAATCAAATTCCTTATGAAGAACTGTGGCTTACAACTTCGGTTCAAGATATTTGTACTCGATAATTACGCAAATCAGAAAGCTAATATGCATGTGACTTCAATCCTATGTTGGGTCGATGGGGAATGACTTTCATTGAAAATATGTTTCATTTTGAGAGCCGTAATATTGTTAAACATGTCAAATGATAACTATTATATTCTTAGATGAAACCTTTTTATCGTATTTCCTCGACCGCTTTGAAGACATCGGATTTTCTTCAGATATTGCGTCGTCTGGCGAAATATTTTTTGGAGCTCCATTTGCAGGAAGTAGCCCCCGTGGGCGTGGTGAGTTTCATAAGTGCTTCGATACAAACTGCCGAACACGAAAGACATTTGAAAAACCCTGGGACAAATACGCCGGAAATGTAAATTTTGGGTATGCGATTAAAACTGGAATTTGGAAAAGGAATTCTGGATTCTTAGCAGTGGGTGAACCCCGAGGACAAAATATGGTTGGAATTGTGAGCATTTACGACATTCAAACTGAGAATCGCATAGCAAATCTAGGAGGTGAACAATTGGGGTCAAGGTTTGGACATGTTTTAGAAACCGTGGATATCAATAGCGACGGTAATGATGAATTGCTTGTGGGAGCTCCATTTTTCTCTCCGAAACCACAGACAGAACACGTATCCGACTCTGGATGTGTTTACATATACGACGTAACCGGTGCTCCAGCAAAACTCATCTCAAGGCTCTGTCCAAATATGAAAAATACATGGATAGTTTCCCCTCGAGCAAGGTTTGGAACAGCTATAGCTAATTTAAGAGATATAAACGCAGATAAGTATAATGATTTTGCGGTGAGCGCATCATACGACGACAATGGAGTAGGAACTTTATTTATATTTTATGGAAACAAAAATAAGCAAATTTCATTTCCTAATGAGTCTATAAAAGCAAAACTTTGGAACATGCCGAATTTAAGAGGCTTAGGCACAGCCTTGATAGGCGGTAAAGATACTGACGGAAATAATGTTCCAGACATCGTAGCATCTAGTTTTGAAACAGGATGTGTTGTGGTTTTGCGAAGCAAGCCAATAGTAAAACCTCAGATTACCGTCTCGTTTTTTACAAATTTTGAAGGAAAAAGGGTAGGGCCTTTATTGAATATTTTGCCCACCTATGAAAACTTGATTGCGAAAGTTTGCGTTGCTTTCGTATCATCGACTGTGTTTACTGCTGATTTAGTTTTAAAAACACTAATGGAATATCGAATTGGCCCCGAATCATCAAAATTTGAGTTTGTACATAAATCACAGAATTTCAGCAGAGCCGAAGAAATGTCTTTTAAAAATGGATTTTGTGTTGATTTACGCCTTTTGCAAAAGGACACAATGGAAAAAGTTTCAAATTTCATTGAATTCACCACAACCTTTATTCATCATTCAACCACAAACAACCCCGTAACGTATAAATCTCTAACTGTTAGTTATACATCACAAAGGAATCAAATAAGGTACAACAATTTCAATCTGTTGGATCCTTCAGCAATTCCAACGCTAAAAGCCACAAGCCGTTTGGAAATAGCTCAAGATACTTGTACTAGGAACTCAGCTGGCAAGCCTGTTTGTAAACCAGATTTGCAGCTCGTAACGAGTAATTGGTACAAGTTACTTAGTGCAAAATCCCAGGCCCAATACAATAAAAACACAAACTTCAAAGTGGGGGAAATTGAATCAATATTTCTACTCAGGGCTGGCTATAGTGGCTGGCTGTGTTTTGCAAAGTGCTCCCATACATTACATTTTTTTCACAAATTTTGCTAGCAAATCGTGTAGTTAAAAGTAAAAAAATATAGCTACAAGTGTAACTTTTAACGGTGCATCACATGGTGTTAACTGTTAGTACAAATTAGAGCAGTTACAGTGGAAAATTAGTATTTATTAATTGCGAGTTAAACAAGTTGTAAAGATAATTTCATCATCTCTTCCACTTGGATACCCGAGGAGGATGGAATAGCATTCATATGCAAATCGCAAAGAGATAAGTGATTTTTAAAAAAAGAGTATATGTACTCCGAGTACACGCATTCTGTAAACAAAGAAGAAGGTCCTCAAGATACTGGCACACAGGCATCTTGTATATTACAGAACATGGATCTGCCAAGTATGCCTGGGATAAAAGAAGTCGTCGCTGCAGCAACCACCAACAACTTTGTATTCCTAGACCTATCGATACCTACTTACATTGAAGAAATGGACGAGTTTTATGAGTGGGATTTGGACCTACCCTGGCTACCTAACACGATGAAGGAGGATTATGGACCTGAGTGTTCCTTATGTGGAGAAGTAGCCGAAGCAGACGAAAGGACCATCGTTTATGATGACACCTACTACACACTTGTCTTCAAGAGCGATGGGCCACCTTCTACAGTTTTTGGATATCTCCAGTGTTGCTACTGTTTCTCGTTCTTTCACAGGCACAGGTGCATCTTGTCTATGTCGGAAGCATCGTACATCGGCGCAAAGTGCTCAAGGCAGTGGAGCTGCCCTACCTGTGTTCCCGAGTTTTCTACGTGCAGCAGTCTGGCAAATGACTGTCGAAATCCTCAATTTAAATTTTTGATAAGATTTTTTAAGCTTTTGTATCATGTATACAACTTTTTTTCTTCCCCTCCACTTTACGGGGTATTTGAACTAATGTTAATTTTGCGAAATATCTTTCTTCTGTCCTTAATTTTTTGTGATATCACATAGTATTTTGTACTTATGAATGGATCCTTGGTTAATGAATCGGCTTGTCTACTGGAAATGGATAATGTATATTGAATATAGATTAGAAAAGACTCATTACAATTAGTAGAATCATAGGATATAAATACCCATGTCACATTTTGGAAATCAGTAATCTGAATTTGTAAGACAATAAAGCATAAACTAAACTAAACTAAACTAAACATATAAGTTTAAGTAACACTGGCCAAACTGCGTACAATCCCACTTTCCAAGTATTCATTTCCCTCCCCTCTTCACTGAAATCGGATGACTCTAAATCATTAACTTTTAACTGGCTGACCACACCCGGAAAACACGGTGAGTGTGTGTCGTCTCCACTCAATCAAACCGCAAACAAAATTGTATGTAAGCAACTTTTACATGGAAATAATAACGCAAGTTATATGCTCCAAGTATCAGGCCTTGACCAGCTTTACGTTGTAGAAGACGGCTTTCTTGGAAATGTTTTGTTAACTGCTAATGTTTACCCAGAAGAAAATCCAAATTCGCTTTACAAGCGGAGTATGTCACCTAAACAATTTAAAATGCACAGTGACCTTAGATTTTCTATGGAACAAGCCCCCAAACCAATGGAGTCCATCGACTGGAAATTAGAGATTGACATTGAAGAAACGCTTCTAATTCACAACAAGGGCTCCTCGAAAACCACTGGAGAAAAGGTTGAACTTGAATTACTGATTCCAACTCATACAAAAGTCGACAGTGATTACATACAAGTTGTGGAATTCGTCAACCCATCCACCAAGGTAGCTGTAATAACCACAAGGCATGTTTGAATCTGTGTAGTTTTTGACTGGGGCTTCCTATAAGTTGCTGATATTTTCTACTTCTAGTCTTTCAAATGTATTGCCAGTGGATTTTCGTTCTACTCAAAATATCCTCTAAGCGTCAACGAGACCGAAGCTATCAAAGATCCAGCTCTGGCTGAGGCAGTCACTCAAAGAATTTCCAACAAGGCCTGGACTTTAAATGACTGTGACAACAGTCCTGAAATAGTATGTCATCGAGTCATCTGTCGAGGAAATATGCCGGCAAAAGGCTTTGTTAGCTTGGACATGCATTTGAAGCTCCTCCCAAATATTACACGTGAGTTATTACTAAAATGCATGTAATACAAGCAAATAAGGCTTAACGCAGATAAACTCCTTGTACAGATACTTTGGAGACAAACAGTGTTCTAAATGTGGGTGTCGAGATTTTAGCTAAACTCTCGTTTTCTAACAAACATATTCAAACTCTGAGTTTCGCAGCAAGGTCTAACTTTGCTGACGCATCAATCCCATTTTGGCTGTATATCACTTCCATGGCTGGTGGTTTAGTGATTCTTGGATTCATAACTTTTGGCTTATTCAGATGTGGTTTCTTTCGCCGAGAGGTTAAGCAGAAACTGGAGACTCTCAAACGGCAGACAATGATGGAAATGGATGAGGGAATGTCCTTACAAACTCTTTTAGCTGCAAACAGATGAAGAACCAATTACTGGAGATAGATTTGCTATATTTGTTTAAGATTTCATGCAGAAAAAGTCACCGTATAATTCGTTCGAAAGTCATATGTTAAAATGTATGGAATGTGAACACGGAATAAATTGCTGAAATAATGTAACAGCTGATAATAGTGTTTTATTGCTAGGATATTTCTATATTCACATCTTTTACGGGTATAAATTGTATACGTTTCTGCATTCCGTTAGCTTGTTTAGACCAAATTACTTAAGTAAGAAAACTATAAATACCTACATTGTCAATGCTTCTCGCGAATTCAATATATCTAACCAAGTGCAATTTTTCCCTTTGTTTGGTTACTCTAGATTTAGTTCAATTTTCATATGATTCATGTATCCCTAGACACGAAGAAAAAAGAAACATCGGAAATATTTTACATCATCATCATTATCATCAAATCACGGAAATCTATACCTACTGCGTCTCTTTTGAAACGATTTTCCTTACATAATTGAAGTATACTTTCAAAAGCCTAATGGATTAAACTTTTATAATGAAAATGTTATCATAGCGATAGTACAATTTTACCACGTGTCTTGGTATTCTGGAGAGAATCCCAGATTCGTTTTAAGTGAATCTTAAGTCGACCTTAAGTTTAAGTCGATCCAGATCCGTTAGCAGTGAACCACTTAAGTTCAAACTGAGACAGTATGCTTGCTTAAGCAGCTCATCGTGGAACGGCTGTTCCAGGAGAAAATTTTGTCTTTGCTTAAGTAAAAAAAATGCTCAAAAACTTAAGACTGCCTCTGGGTAGTCTTAAGTGTCAAAATGCATTGAATTTACTTCGTGAGACAACCATGATGCAATCATGTGTTAACTCCGAGGTCGTAAGAGTTGGAAGTGTTTACCGCGCTTTGACACACTTTCTTTTTATCAAACAATTTTTGCTTTAAACATGTCGGTGGACATCGCAATTTTTTGGTTTCTTTCTGAATTAATAGAGAACTTAAATAAAGAACAATTCGACGATAGTTTGTGGTTAAATCGAGGGGTCGTTGATATAACCATACTGTTTTCAAAATCCAAGTTTAGCTTGAATGTAGAAGGGTCTCCAAGCAAGTGTCGAGCAGCAATAAAGACCCTCCTTGACCGTAAATTTCATTTTGAATCGTCCTCACACGAGTTTATTGTTGTTGGCGACTCACCATTTAAAACGATAACTTTTACTGGAAGGTGCAAAGATTTTGGACTGTTTAAATTTTTTGTGGAGGTTGTTCAAGCTCAAAATAACTATTTGCTTTACAAATTAACAATTAAAGTAGTTCACATGGACAGGGTTGATGGGGATGGAGCTTCCATATTAGGTGAAATTAAAACGTGTTACAACACTGCTTGCAGTTGTTAAAACCGTTCATGGGATCTGTTCCACTTTTCGTCCTAGAAGACAACCGGAAATCTGTGCAAAAAGTTCGGAAAACTCTAAAAGACTTCAGTGAATGTGAAATTCGTCGACAAACGGGACTACCCCTGTGGGGCTTGAAGGAAATAATCCCATATTTTAAAGAACTTGAAGGCAGCCGGAGTCATGCACTTCCGCTGGAAACCAAAGTGATTGGGTTTTTATCGTTTTTACGTTCTGGAACTACACAGTGGATGTCAGGAGGGAACGTAGGTATTTCAAAATCTAGTGTGTCGCGTGTTATTGCGGAGTGTTCGAATGAGTTAGTCAAAAGAAGGAATGAGTTTATATTTTTTCCAACAAACGAAGAAGAACATGAGGACACAAAATTTGGATTCTACAAAATAGCCGAATTCCCAAATGTCGTTGGAGTAATTGATGGAACCCAGTGCGCACTAAAAGCTCCAGCAAAAGACGAAGCAGTTTTCTGTAACCGAAAAGGATTTCATTCAATTAATGTGCAAGTAGTTAGTAATTATCGCTACGAGATATTGGACATAGTTGTGAAGTGGCCCGGAGCGACACATGACAGCCATATCTGGGACAACAGTAACATCAAATCATTCTTGGAACAGTCTAGAATTAATGGCTGGCTGCTAGGTGAGGACGGTAGTATCACGATTTCTCGGATGTTACACGACCACAATTAGTTAAGTAATATCTTCATGTTTTACAGGGGACGCGGGATATCCATTGGAAAACATTCTTCTAACACCCTACTCCGCTAAGACAACTGACCCAGTCCAAGTGAAATACAATAAACGACATACTTCAACACGGTGTGTAGTTGAACGAACAATAGGCCAGTGGAAATCCCGCTTTCGAGTAATCGATAGGTACCCCAGTTTATTTAAAGAAATTATCTATAGTAGTGTGACATCCGGTAATGTGATAACACCTATTTACAGACACGGAGGATACCTTGGATATTGCGCCGAAACATCTTGCAAATTAATTCTCTGTACAGCTATTTTACACAACATCTGTAAATCCCTTAGAATTCCACTGATTGAAGAAGACTATACGTACTATCAAAACCATTTTGAGACGGCGATTGGACGCACTGACGAATTTAATATACACACAGAACAGTACCAAGTAACGGCCCATAACTTACGAGACATGATTGCTCGACAATTTCATAATGTCCGTCGATGAGAAAAAAAAGAGAGCAGTTAACTGGACCAGTGAGGAAGAGGAGGCACTTGCCAATGGGATTGTAAAGTACTCGCACATTCTCAAAGGAAGGTTTAATCCAGCATTCTCAAACGCCAAGAAGCAGCAGGCATGGGAGGAGGTAAAGCAACTTGTCAACTCAGTTGGAGGACATGATCGTGACTTGGAAGCTGTCAAAAAAAAGTACGCCAATCTTACGGGGTAGTTCCAAGTAGTAGCGGGGCCAAAACAACGGAGTGCAGAAATCGGAAATCTTACAAACAAACTGGCGGGGGACCTTCTGCGGAGATACCGTTAACATCAGTGCAGGCCAAATTGGTGTCAGTAATTCCTGAAGTCTCCCTGTCCGGTATCTCAGGTGGTTGTGACATTGGAGTAGGTGCCGACACTCAGAATGGTAAGCTATGGTATGCACAGGCAATAAACCGTGGTTACACATAGCCACTTTATGTTCTTTTCTCATATTGCAGATTCAAGCCATGCCGAATCAAGTTTACTAAATGAGGAAACTGTAAGCAATTCACCAACTGCACCGTCACATTCGTCAATGGTGCTTGTCAACCCTTTTTCAACATGCACCGACCCTATGGTATCAACACCAACAGTTTCGACTTCATCGGTACACGCAGAACCCGTTCGGAACCCTGTGCCAATTAGAGAACGGAAGCGAAAGTATGTTTCAATAGAACAGCGGTCCCCACAGGAGCAACTACTGCAACGCCAGGTCGATGAAGTTGGGAAGCAAACAAAACTTATTGAAGAGTGGAACGAAATTGAGAAAAAACGTAACAAGTTACTATTAGTTCTGGTCAACCATTGGACAGGACAAGATCACGGTGAAATTATAAATGAATGAAATATTATCCATGTAACATACGTGAGACAACCTTAAATTGTATAAGTGTTAACTCCGTATAAATGTATTCAGTCATTTGAATATTAGAGATTTCTATAATAAATGTTGTAGTTTAAACGCAATAAATAATATCCACACAAGAAACATTCACATAACAATTTATTTCAATTAACTTTAAACCGGTGGTATCACCCTAATGGGATTGCACACGGCTATACAGAACAACTTACAGTAACACTTCATAATTATTACAACCGTAACATCGGCATTTTGGAGCAAAAGCCTTCTTTTGAATGCCCCAGAACATCTTCTTCTTGGCCATTTTCTTGAGATTGGGAACATCGCTGAAGTCGAATTCGTTTTTTAGATTTAGTTTCATAAAACCTTCCTTGAAGATTTTCATTGTTGCCTTCGCATTAACTGTAGCATTGTGGGGTCCTCTTTGGAAGTCTGCCTTAAAATGATACCAGAAAATGTCACGAAGTGACATGTGATCTTTTTTGTTTGGATTCTCCTCATTTGTTCGTTGGTAAAAGCTTTGTAGATCAAAGTTGCAGAATTCCGCCGAAGCCAGCTCCAAGTACCGGTAGTCGTTTCCCCCGCCGCATGTTACGTGGATTTTTCCTTTTGACATATTTTTGAATTGTTCAACCACACTGCAGAAGGGTTCACCATTTTTGAGTTGATCGGAGCTGGTTATGTTGGCGGTTGTCTTCGAAAAGTAGTCCACTCGGAAAGTTCCCGGGAGATGTTGAATCTGCTTTTCGAGCAAAACTTTTCCTCCATAATCCACGACGGAAAGATACGCAGCTTTCGGGATCATTGGCTCATTGACTTTGATCGCATCCAATGGGTCAGGTGGAATGTCTACGGGCTTGTGCATTTCCATTGTATCCTTCTTAAGAAACTTGATGTATCGTTGAGCGGCCTCCACATCAAATGATATGAAATACTCTGAAGTATACTCTGTTGTCCAATTCTCTCCTGTAATTAAGAATTCAAACAATTAAAAACACGACACATTCAAAGTAGAGTATGCAAAAATTACCAGTTACCTTGAAACTCGGTTGAATCGATATGTATGACCTTTGACGGACTCCTCAAGCCTTCAGATGGACTTATCACGTCGTCGGACGGATTTATCACGTCTTTCGACGGATGTATCACGTCCAACGACGGACTTATCACACCCTCCAGCTGATTTGTCACGTCACATGAAACTTGATCGGGATTCGTGATGCTCAGCCGTCGACATCCAGTAAACATCCTTGGACCCTTCCATAATTTTTTTGGTTGATCCTCTTCTGTTTTAAACAGCTTCTTCCGTTTTCGGGTTAAAATTCCTCGAATTGCATTTAATTCTTCTTCTCCCAATGACTTGAAAAATGTTTTCAGACCGGTTGGTGCAAAGCCGGTATACTATTGTTTTAGAGGCTACCCTCCTTTTTATTCTGCTTCGGAACATAGAAGAGAAACAGCGTTGTTAATAATATCATCACATATTTTTGTTCCCAATTGATGTTCAACGATGCCATATGGCCCCAACTGTGATCCCATGGGCGCCAACGACTTGATAACTTTTTCTCTTGTACGCAGACCTACCATGTATCATCCAATTTTGCTTTATTGTTTGGCCAATAATTGCTGGAGCAGCTGCAAAAAGCGTGAAAACATTCGCAACAAACACACAAATTCTGGCGGTCCAAAGTTGTTGTCTCGTAGATATTTTCTTGACATGATCAACAACGTTTCGAGGAATGACATTGACATAAGTGAAATACACAAAAGGCTGGATGAGGTTACGAAAGCAATTGAAAAATATGGGCTTCCTGCTACAATTTTCACTACCCAATGGGTTCCAAATATTAGTAGAATCAGGTCAATTGTTTTAATCCAAGGAAGAAACAAGAACGCGAAGGGAACTAACAATGAGATTATTGTGTAGACCTAGAATGCAACCTGTTCACCAGGAAGTAATTTTGAATCTGTGAGATCCGAGTCCTTAATAAATTGTGCGTGACAAACACTAAAATAAAGGTCGTCTGCTTTTGAAATTCCGGTGTGCCAGAAACTGAAGGTGACACAAACAACAACACAAAGTAGGCTGTACACAGCAGTTTGAAATATTGGAATGGAGTCTTTGGAGTTAATGTAAACCCAAACAAGCCGCCCTACAGAAAACATAAACACGCAAAGAAAGACTAAAATGAGAAATATTCGATAGATGAAAAATGACAGGGTTCCTGATGTAGGATTTTTGAAGGATGTCAGCGTTTGCAAATCTACACATGCGGGAACAGGTACAAACTTTTCTGCATAAAAATGCATTCGAAAGGCTAATTTAGTGATGGACATAACGCCGTGCTCCTCATTTTCAGGCCTAAAGATGTCCGTAAGTGGATTTAAAGAATCAGTAGCTCTTGTTTCAAGTGGATTATCGAAGAAAATAAAGTAAGGAAATGGATGGGGGTACCTAATTTTTTCATGTATAATTTAAACTATTGATCAGAAAAACCTTCTATTCGAAGGAAGAGACGTATTCGTATATTACACGCATCGATGTCTAAAATCTATTAAGAAAGTTTAATTTTCCTCAAGGACTTGATAAGCCACATGTACAATATCAAGACTATATTCCATCGTTATAAGTTACCATCCTTCTTAATTTAATAAGCGTCTACTGTTGTTTGAGAAGGAATATGTTGCCTTAGTTAATTTGGATAGTCTCGTTTCAAACCCTGAAGGTGTTTTTAAATTTAGGATTAATTAAGAAGTCTAAGATTACTGAGTACGCAACCTACTGGGCGATACAATTTACAAGAATAGTGCGAATAGATCGTAATGATTGGATGGTTATGATCAATGCTTGACACTCTGATTAATACAATTTCGTAACAAATAATTGAACATTATGTAGTCAGAAGTTTCAAGCACCATTTTTATTATATTTCAGAGTTTTTCAGATGTTGGTTACTCAAGCAACTCAATCAGCATAAGTTTGATTTATTTCATCTTCATTTCCTAAAGCCAAAATCACAAGCAATGCGGGAACACGACAATACTTGTGACTAAAGGTTCATTCTAGGTGGTTCAATAATGTTTTAGGTTAGTGTACACCTACTACACAGGGACTCAGCACTTAAACAAATGGTTTTCTCGGAACGTAACTAAATGAAGCACATCGATACCTACAGCGTCTATTTTAAAACAATCTTGTCTTAAGGAAATCTAGTTTCAAATGCTTACAGATTTAAATCGGTTCACTGTGGAGTATAAAAACTGTGCATTGTAACCGCACAATTTGGTATCATGCGCTATTTTTTGCATCATACAAGAATTCAACATTCAGTGAGCCATCATTTAACCTGCCTAGTTTGTGTACGATCAAAGTAATATTGTAGTAAATAAAATTAATGTCCTTCAACACAAAGAAGGGAAACCGCATTGTTAATAATATCATCACAAATGTTTGCACCCAGTTGATGTTCAACGACGCCATATGGGCCTAACTTTGTCCCAGTGGGAGCCAGTGACGCAACAACTTTTCTCCCATAAGTAGATCTAGCGTGAACCCTCCATTTTTGCTTTCCTTCTTGGCAGTTTATTGCCGGAGCAGCTGCAAACAGAGTGAAAACAACAGCCACAAATAGACAAACTATCGTCGTTATTGGAAAAGCTAAATACACCACGAACGCCATTTGCCCATAGAGTTTTACGGAGCAATACATTGTGCAAGATGCACCCAGGACACCTAACATTATCAGGTTAGTGTAGGTAGCCCCCATGCTAATATTTGCAATAACGTAGAGAATTTGAATTGAGTTGTAGTTTCGAGAAAACTTTTGAAATTCAGAGCGTCGAGAGTTTGTTTTGTGTGAATATCTCCGAGACATGATCAGAAGCGTTTCCAAGAATGACATTGACATCAGTGTCATAACCAGGAGGCTTATTGCCGTTAGGAATCCAGTTACAAAGTAAATACATCCTGCCACAATTTTTACTATCCAATGTGTTCCAAATATTAGCTGAAGTGGGTCAAATGAATGTACCCATGGAGCAAACAGGAATGCTATTGGAACTGAGAGCATCAGAATTGAAACACAACAGAATATCATATGTTGACCAGGAAGTAGTTTTGCAGCGCCACGCTCGGAACTCTTAACGAATTGAGCGTAACAAACGAGGAAATACGTGTCGTCTGAGTTTAAAATGCCGTCATACCAGAAACTAAATGTGACACAAATTCCAACAGACACTAGTCCATAAACTGCGGTTTCAAATATAGGAATGGAGTTTTTGAAATAGTAATAAATCCAGATTAGCCGACAAACAGAAAATATCAAGCCAAGTACTAAAATTGAAATGAAAAGACCCCGATAGGCTTGAAATGAGAATTTTCCAGATTTGGGATGTTTGTAAGATGTAAGCGACTGCAAATTTACACATTGAGGAAGGGGTAAAAATCTTTGTGCATAAAAATGCGCTCGAAATGCTACTTTGGTGATGGACATGGTGCAGAATTCTTTTTCAATTCCGTTCCGAACAAAGCCAATAGCGGTTAAAAGCAGCTAGTACATAGCTGTTATCCCGAATGGAATATGGAAGAAAATGCTTTTTGCAAATGGACGGATTTACCAACTTTGATCATGAATAATTTAGACTATTGATCGGGGAAAGCATCTATTCCGAGAGTGGATCCATGTAAAGTATTATATCGATCATCGATGTTTGGAATGTATTTTAAGAAAGTTCAATTTCCATCAAGAACTTGAGTTGTATGTTGTATGTATGCCAGATGTAAAATAACATTACTTGATTCAGTTGTAATAGATTACCCTCCAACCCTAATTTTATACGTTTTCATAAACCTAATTGAATGCTTTCTCCACGATCGCTTGCGGAATAGCCGCCTTGGTTAATATCCCTCCAAACAAAGACGTGTGGTGTGACTGCCAAATTAAAGATTTCATCGCAAATTCGGAAACCCATTCATGATCAACGTCTCCCTTAGTTTCCAAATGAATCCCTGTTGGCTCTACGGACTTGAATGCATTATCCATATTTGCTTTCTCTTATAGTGGTAGCGGTTGTGGGAAGGTTCTGCATCAAAGAATGTAAAAACTATAGCAACAAACTTGCATACAATTATCGTTGACGGTAGACTAAGATATACTACGAACACAAGTTTTCCTCCATAGAGGTTCGCTGAGTAGTACATTGTAAAAGAAGCGACAAAGGTGCCCAGGATTATTAGATTAGTGTAGGATGCTCCAAAGCTAATATCAGCAATCAAATTGAAGACGACCCGTCTCCGACGAGAAGACTGTAAACGTTAGTATCAAATATCGGATTGAAATCTTAGAAGTTTTTCAAAATCCAAACAAGACTACTAACAGAGAATAAGAAAATATAATGTAAACAGGACAATCGATACCCTTGGAACATAAGTTTTCGGGACTTGGGGTTTTTCCACGAAATTAACTGTTGCAAATAAACACATGCTTGCTGGACCTCGTACATACAATCTTTGCTATGTTCTAATGCTAATATTCTTTATCAGTACAATAAAGCTCAGTTGGAATGGAATATACCGACAAGATGTTTTATTAAGCATTTCTAAGAAGAATTGATTTAAATTGTATCCTAATACAACAACCTGAATACTTTTTAATAATACTTATTTCTTGAAAAAAGCTTTCAGTGATCTTATCTCAATCCATATTATATATAAAGTTGTACCTATTCTATTATCAATAAATAAATCTATTTAGGCCTTATTAATATAGACAAAGCAGGTTCACCGTGTTATTAATTATATCGTCACAAATTCGGATTCCCAATTCTGGTGTCACCAATGAATAAGGTCCCAAATGTATTCCAGCTGGAGACAATGACTTCAGTAGTCTTCTTCTTAGAATTGACTGAGTTTTTGCCAGCCAATGCTGCCTACTCATCGCAAAATTTTCATACGGCCACTTGCCATAAAAGTCAGACTTATTGCGAGTGTAAAACCGACGCAAGTTGTACTCACCAAAAAGATTAAAGCCGTTACCTCTATGGTGACGCTCATACGAATAGTTCCGAAAAACGTAATCGAAATTAATGGAACACCGACCACAATGAATGACATGTAAAACATCTGGCTTGTATAATCCACCAACTGGCTGAGAATTATGGCTGCACGATGATACCTTAAAAAGCTTTCAAACCTCTTACTACGAAGAGATTGCACTGATTGGATGTAGATTGTCTCAAGATACGCTAACGTCATGATTAAAAAAAGGAATAACCGAAGTACGGAAAGCGTGGCTACCCAGGTGAACAAAATAAAAGAAAGTAGTATCGTTGGGATTGATCTGCCGAACAATGCCTGTGGTGGAATAAAGTAAAGAACTAATGGAGACAACATTACGGCAATTGAGCTAAGAAAACCCGTAATTGCAAACGAATACACAAATGCTTCTCGCGCCGAAAGCTGTCCAAAAAAAATCTTCGAATACTTGGGATGCAAATATTGTACAAAGAAGGATTGTCTTGCGATCATACAAAACTCTGTACAATAGTTAACTTCAGTATACCAGAGTGAAACTGCGGCTACATAAAATGCTGCTACAAGGTTACAACTCATAAGCTCAAACAATGGTGTTGAGATGAATTCGAATTTCGTCAACCACAAAAGGCGACCAGCATAATAAATCATTGCCGAGAATAGATTGAGAAATATGAGCTTATTAAAGTTTCCATTTCTACTTTGGGTGAACTT
>JAAXOA010000469.1:0-23383 GCA_036561885.1 Salina celebensis
TTTAAGCTAGATCAGTTACGCTAATACATTGCATATTTCAGTTTTTTGAAATTTTGAGGGCGTTGTTTGAGGTTATGTTGATGCTAACAGGTGGATAATCGAATGACGGTTTTGTTGGTGTGAGCAACATTATAAGTCTCTATGCTGTTGTCAAGAAATATCGGTTTGAACGTAAGACTTTTATAGAGGGGTTTGGGAAAATCCGTCTCTGACTGGAGACGTCTCCAAATGCACTCACGTATCAACTGCATTGCACGAAACATCACCCAGTTTGATCGGCGTTTTAAAGGTTAAAAGCATATAAAATTGGATTCAATGCAGAATGTCCAACATCAGTTCAGCTGTGAACTTCAATCATGAACATCAAATTCATTTTTCTAATAACTATCCTCAGCACTATTTATGGGTGCTGCAGCTCGTCTACGTTAGAGGTTCAAGCTTCCAGCTCGGCTGTTAAAAACATTGTCGAGGGTCTCTTCACAAAAGATCTTCAAGAACCAAAGAGGTTCAGCAGCGTCGTTGAAACATGGCTTCTGGAACTGCCTACCGAACTAATGTTACTAGGTACACTTGGAGATAATGTCACACTCCCTGATTATATAGTGGGAGACGCAGCATTTCGGTGAGTTTAGAAAGTGAAAGTTTGGAATACTCATCTCACACAATCACCCTTTTATTTGTTAGGAACATACGCATTATTGACGCTTCAAAAACATCTGTATCCTCCTCTATGACTGGAAAAACTTTAGCACTGACAGTCACCATTCCAAATCTCGAAGTTCAATGTCCTGATTGTATGTACAAACTGCGGGACCGCGCCGACAGCTACTTAGTCGCACAAGGATTTACATACACATTAAAAGGTTATCAATATACATTTAGAGCTTCCTTGAGAGAAAAAGATTTCGAAAATGAGGACGTCTACGGCGCATTGGCTTTGGAAAATCCTACATTTTCTCTGGCTGTACCTACCGTCGATTTGAACATTCATGCTGGAACTCGGCATTATGACAATGGGACTATTGAGAGCTTTGTTGATCAAACTGAACACTTCAGAGCACTTATTGAAGCAATATTGGGACTTGTGGGACCTTCAATTCCTCCTGCTCTTTGCGACGAGTTCTTCAACTGCTTTTTGGTAAGATCTAAATAAGGTCGTAAAAACCTGCGTTATGTTATGAACGTTACCTAAATATGGAGATACAAGTATGAAACACGTCAAACGTCATATTATGATATATGATGTTTTCCGATCTTATCTGATTGTAGAGTACGGCACATCAAGGTCGCAACTGTCAATGGTATTATGAAAACTATCCGTCTCGTCAAAGTATTTCCCAAATTCTCCATGTAATCAGTAAGTAGTAGGGATTATACAATATTTTTTCGTTGATTCATGTGATAAATGTTCAAATGTGGGATCTTTTCTTTAGGTTTAAACAAAGCTAGACAGTCGGCTGGTTTTAGTTTACCAATAGCTGAAATGACTGATCCATTTGATATCACCAATAAAGTCCTCCTTCAGTATGGCACCTACGTCATTCAGACAGCCAAATACTACAACTTCTTGAATACAGACCCAGTTATCTCCAAGGATATTTTACAAGTACGAAAGAATGACGGAAAATTGCACTGCCGCAGGCGACCCATGTGAGCGAACACAAAACGTATTCTCGACAAATGGGTATGACAAGACACAAATTCGCCTTGACATTTTCATTGCAATCATAACATGTATTTAAATTTGTTAACATGAAAGGAGTGAAATTCTTGTTTCCGGAGCGACCAAGCAGAACGTCCAGTCTGAAATCGCATTCAACAAAATCCTGTACAAATACCACATCCCCGAAATTGGCGTCTCTTGCACTGGCTTCAAATGGGTTAGTACCAATTTGGAGACTGGGACTGAACTAGTGCATGATGGTATGGACCTGATAATTGAAAACGCCGTGTTTGCAATTGCCACAAATTTTCAATCGGATGCGGCCGGCATGATTCAGTTATCCGGGTCGTCCGTAAACTTGACTCTTGACAAAGCAAAAGTATATTTTCCTGCTGTTTCTCGAATTGAGAACGGAATTCGGACTGAACTTCCTCCGGTAGAAATAGATGTTGGTTCGAGGTTAGTTGAGCTGTGGAATAGCCGAGACGAGGTGGGAATAACCTTTCAGGAGAAGTACGGGGAGTACTTGGAAAAGAATATAAATGACTTCCTGGTATGCATAATTTTGATTGAATATTATATTCATTTAAAAACAACGTGAAAATGGCATACGGCTTTCTTGTTTGATCACATATTTAGGGAGGGAGACAGTCGCTTTGAGCAGAGCCAAACAGAACACCAATGCATCTACTAAGAAATCATCGTAACAGTAAAATATGTTGCAGAGAGAAAACTTTCAAAATACGGCGACGCTGATATTAAAAATGGCAGATCTTATCGCAATGTTTTTAGCATATCATTTACAAAAAATAACTGGCAATGTTTATAATTCCAAAAGTAGCTGAACAATTCTATACGTTTGTACAACAAACATATCTAGCTATTAAATTTTCTTTAATTATTTATGACTCAGCGAAATAAAAGATAGTGTCCTAATATTTTAAAACTGATAGTTTTGATACTCTGTGCCAATTATAGATAATAGGTTGACAAACCTACATAGAAAGCAAACCTTCGTTTTCCACACGCACTTTAGTTGGACTTGTAGAGTTTAGTTTGCAAACTTGCAGGCAACCTCTACAATTTAATATCTTGGTTAGATTGACAATGAGGGCCAAGCAGATAATGAATACTAAGAGAAGAACGAAAACACATCCAATGAGATCATAAATTCGATTCGCACTTTCAGAAATCATTATATAGCTTTTGTTTCGTTATGCTTTAGACAATGTATGGAAGTTTATGGTTCGTATGGAAACGGAATACGCTCAGGGCATTAACCATACAGATGGTATGTACGAATAAACTAACTGATTAGTACTCGATTTGGCCAATTTTGGAATTATTTCAAATCAGTGTGTTTGTTTTGAGTTTTTTTGGGTTATTGTGTAGTCGCACAATAAAATTCGTCAACGGTATTTGTGTCAATCAAAAAGACTATAGAAAGAGCAGAAAACACTTAGAATCTGTGTATAAAGAAAGAGCTCAAGAATGACCAGTCATGGCTACACGCAGCAGTTCATCATATAAAAACCATCAATTTTTATAACTATAGGAACTTTCAAAACTTATGATTCCAAAATACCCATGATCGCTGACTATTGATTCTTTGTTGCATTACATATGCAAGATAATGGTTGATTTTTTATGACGACACCTAATTACTGTCGAACTCTACCCTCGTATTTCGTTAACTCGATTCGTATTCTAAGTAAGCTCTAGACACACTAAAAGCTTTGTAATTTTGTACTACTTATGTTTAAAAACTAACGGTTAGCATCATTATCTATATTGTAAACACAGTTAATACGGCATCGACATACATTTAGGCCGATTAAAGATTGATTGGTATGTATCATTAAATATGTAACATTGGGCTTTTATATAAACCATTGTTCCCTAACTTTCTAGACTGAATGCATGGATTTTATTGAAAATGACATCAATTTTATAGCTGCCCATGAGATGTAAGATTTTACCAAAATAATAACGAAAATCAAGAGTATTTATTACTCCAGACATGACCGAATATTCAAGCCAGGCAATAAATATTTCAAGCCGATCGAAATTAAGTGAATTTTCGCACCAGTAGCTTTCGCTTTTCTATAACATAAGGTGCTAAAATTTAAATCCATCGAACCTCATAAATCTCAAGTTCTATGAGAATGAGGCTTTCCATTAGTATAAAACCTTTCGGCGTAGGTTTGCGTAAGTAGGTCTCTCCTTAATTGAATAAGCTACCCGTAAGCTTCATGTAAGTTATTATGGAAGCATGAACATCATATAACAACTTGATAAGACACAGTGAATGTCGACAAGAGAAACGCGAACCATCCACGTAACACCTACTATAACGTTTACCAGAGCGGTCGCCGTCGTATCTGTTTTAACCAGTATTATACAAACAATATGAGTATGTACATACAATGTTTAGGTAAAGTCGCTACATAATGAAATGAGGTACCTCTGAACGCCTTGTAAGCTCTTATAGAACCAAGATATTAACTGATTAACTTGATAGACAAGTGTGGGCCGAATTTCCCCTGAAACAACTAAATTAGTAAATTTGCTAATGGATGGTCTTATGAATGTCGATTGTAACCCACTAAGGGTCAAGTAAGCGGCCAGTGATTACATGTAGCAACACGAGTTCAGAGGAGTTCACAATACTAACACTTCATCTGTTGCTAACTGATCTGGGAAACTACTGCAAAATAGACAGGGTAAAGTCGTCCTGACTAATTGACATAATTGTAGAGTTCATGGACAAGTTAATACAGAAACCGTAATCACGGGGTTACCTCTTGTTCAATTGAGATTGCTAGCTTAATATTCCCACAGTTCATACGTGAAACAGGAAATCTTCCACTCAACACATTAAGAAAGGATGTTCTGGAGCGATCGTTTTATTGTACCACGAAGACTAACTTCAAGCATATATACTTGATGATTGAAAAATAGCATTAAAAATTGGGTTTATAGCAATTTCAAATGAAAGTCGGCTTTTAGCTTAAAACAATGATAACTCCTTATCATTCCTATAAAAACGAGAAAAAATTTATTTATCGCTTATTTTGTGACTGAGGTCATGTTGTTAGAGGAATTGATTGATTGAATATTTTTAAGTTTTTAGTCGGACGTGTTTCAAAATTTTAAATGTTTGTTTGATTGATGATCGGGCGGATCTAGGATGTAAATGTTATTAGAAATGAATCACAATATCAATGAATTTTGACGAATCATTGAAAGAATACAAAATATGTGTTTAGAAATGTACCATTGTTTTTGCAAGGTTTTGAAGCCTCGGTTTCATTTGAAATTACTGAAAACCCAATTTCTAATGTTATTCTTCAATCATCATATACTATCGTCCAAAATTCGTTTTTGTCAACTTGTATGGTAACAACTGTGGTTGAAAGTTCAGAAATGCTCAATCTCTTCAAAGTGCTAAAGGGATGATCTAACGCAAGTCACAAGTTATGGCCTGCACATAACAAACCCCTTTGCGAGACACACGTCCCAAATTTTGACTTTTTGTGGCCAGCCTGTGCCTGACATTTATGATCCAATCCAAAAACGATGATAGAGTGTAACTAATAATATCACAATACTAGCAGTTGTGAGTCATGTCGACTACGTATTTTATCGAGTCTGTTGGAAGTTTTATTGATTCAGTTCTAGCAGGATGCACAATTTACACGATGTTCCCCACCCTTTATTCGGATTTCGGATTCAACAGACAACTTGCGTCAGTTGCAGTTACGTTTAAACCCAAAAAGCCACCAGTACGCCACTTTTTTTGTTGACTTTTCTCTGAAAGATCGCACGCAAAAACCGTATCGCAAGCTTGCAAAAGGTCCATTCCGTTTCAGTCCACTACATCAAATGACCACACCTTTCTGGCAGTTTCCTAAACACACATTCTGCTTTACTCAGATTTACTTTGTGTCGAGTGAAAAAAGTCTGTGGTGGATAATAAAAGCATGGTTTCCCTGGTTCGTTAAAAGAAGATTCAATCCAAACGTAATCGTGTTTTGGGATTCAAGTGGAAAGTCCAATATTCCCTGGAAGCATTACTTCATGTCGTGGACGTTTCTTCATGCATTCTGGGCGCAACGTTTGTACATCAATAATCAGGTTCCTAAAACCGACATGACCGGTGTGAGTTTAACTAGTTTGTCATGTACCTACAAGTACGGAAAGAGTGCTTCATGCATTCATCAAATTCCAGATCCTGACCAGGAATCAGTAAGTCGCGAGTGGGCGAAAGAACACGCGACTGGAACTGGCATGAAAGTCCTGTTCACAGGCTGTCATCATAACTACCCTACTACAGATAAAAGAAAAATGCTGCCAGATATGATAGTAAGTAAATTAAACGCAAGCTTGCAGAATTTAGCTGTGCATGGACTGACGCACGATGTGTTGGTAACATGTGACATGTACTACGAAAACAACTTTGAGTCTGCAGATAGAAAAGTATTGATTCCATGTTCGGTCCAGACGACAGAAACTCAAATGATAACAGTCGTGAAAAAAGCCGCCCTGAAGCGTCTGGGACTTATTGCTATTATGCTACCTTTTCACTCGAACGTTTGGTATGCAGTGATTTCATTCCTTGCAGGATTGATTCTGATATCAATCATTATAGTTGGGTGGAAGTGGAGCGTGCTACCAGAAATTGTTATGTCGGTTTTTGCACCACTCACTGACAACTGGTATTTAGCGAAAGTTGAGCCTAGGGTAGTCATTAGCATATTCTTTTGGTCTGTTCTTTGCATGCTTTTAACAGCTTTATACGGCGGAGACATGGCCTCCTCCATAAGTATTTTAACACCTCCAATACATCCAACTGTATTCGAAGATATTGGGCCAAACACAGTTTTATTGATTAGGTATGGTGCCGTCACTGTCACAGCGGCTTATTATAATTTACTAGTGGAAGATTTACGCTCCAATATTCAAAATACAAGAACACTTCTAAGAGAAAGCAACATGCTGCCAAGTAAAAAAACTCGGATAGATAAATGGGAGATAGTGGCTGACAACCTTAACAGGACCGTTTGTTTTCCTTTCGTTTTTGATATGGAGAGAAGTGGTGACCAATCCCCTTTTGTTTGTGAATCAACCAAATACGAAACGAATTACATGCATCCTGTGACATTTGTCGGCACTGACGTGCACATTTTTGCTTTAAGAGTTGCTTTTCAACCGTACTCGAAAAATTTTTGGGTTGGAAATCCCTCTACACTTGACGTTTTGAGCATACGGTATGGAATTGGACTAAATAATGATTTCATGCTCAAGATCATACAACCTCTCATATCAGCATGGTTTACAATGGGGCTTGGGGCTTACTGGGAAAAGTACATGGAGACTGTGAATGCTGGGTCTTACATCCCAGATGCAAGAATATTGTCATTCACTGCAATAAAGCCACGCAATAATATAAATGAGTTCAAGGCCATGCAAATTGCTTCATTGGTGAGCGTTATTTCCCTGAATTACAAATTGAAAATCATCAGGAAAAATGTTTCGCTACAGCATGGCAGTCAAATTTTATCTCACTGGGTTTGATGCACTAGTACATGCTTTTGTAATTTACACACAAGAATCAGTTCCATATAATTGTTACAGACTAGACTTATTTTAAATCATTCGCAAAACTCGGCAACTAATATGTTACCACAGGGCAATGATACAAATATTATTAAATAGTCAGTACATAAAACGTTTCGACTTGCTTGTTTATTTTATAACATGCTATTTTCAACCGAAAGAAATATTCATAGGCGCAAATTTCAACATTAAGGAATATATGCATTAAACATGCACAATTTGTCCATCGAAATTGCACGAAGGCATCCACCAAAGAACAACTATAAAAATATGTCACGAAGCAAATCGAGGTCAACTCAACTAAGTGATGGTAAATCCGGCTGCTACATAATCAAGAAAAGTGTCTGAAAATTGGACACGTTGATACAACATTGATTACGTTGTTTATAGCATTCTCTCCACCTAAAACCTTCGTGTTCCAGCTAGTCTTTGATTACCCTCATCGAAAGTGTGTCTGGCTCGCTTTTCCTTGGTTTTAATTAATCTGGGATTCATATACGTCTATCGGTATACAATTCTAAACACTCATAAGTATCTATTATTATTTCAGGTAAACAACATACATGCGTAATAAAGCCAGGAATATGTTTTGTAATATTCTCAAGTATGCACAATAATCGTATTACAATTAAACTGTTGTACTTAAACAGTAAATTTTAGATACCATGTATACATGTAAATGTATAGATGTTAGTCAGCACAATTCAGGAGTAGCTTACTTAGTTATAACAAAATTAACTTTATACTTGAATTCGCAAGCAACTGATATTCAATTATTTTATGTCCAGTTATTTATGAAATAAACTTGTCCCGACGTGGAAAAAATGCGTTTTAATACTTCGTTTTCCATTCCAGTCCAAAAATATATCTCTCTGTGATTCATTGTTTGTGCGTCTTAGCATCTAAATTAGTGAAAACTGTGGACACGGAATTTATAAGTAAAAGAC
Organism: Salina celebensis; assembly: GCA_036561885.1. Classification (NCBI taxonomy): domain Eukaryota; kingdom Metazoa; phylum Arthropoda; class Collembola; order Entomobryomorpha; family Paronellidae; genus Salina; species Salina celebensis. Next base: position 8,230 of record JAAXOA010000469.1, read on the forward strand.
TAGCAATTCAAACAAATATACAGGTATTGTGGCTCCAACTAAAACATATATTACACCTATGCTCGCAATCAGAGGTTCCAGTACCATTGGCTCAAACTCAATAACCGTTGATGACTTCTGCTCATATCTAGGGATTCTAACATTTTTGAAATGATGAACCTTATTCTCGTTGTACATCCGAATATTAAACCAAAAGTTTTCCAGGCCGAACGCACTCCATCGGCTTAACAAAGGCAAAACTAATTTTCCAAAATAATTTCTTTTGACTGTAATTGGCCATTTTAACTGAGCATATGGTAAATATGTGGTTGGACTAACCCAGAATTGCCGGGAACTTTGATATGCTATTCGTACAGCTGTAGTGCGATAATGACTGTCAACAAACGTGAGAGGCTGCTTATATGAATACAGAGATCTTCTTATTGTGCAAATAAGCGGCTCATTTTCATTGCTCAAACTAAATATGGCATCACGATCAAAGCAGAAATTTCTTTGTAGTTGACTCATTATTGATGACCACGCTTTTTCTCCACCCATCGACGACACTATCCAAGAAGTGTTTTCCATGAAGTGACGCGTTAGGGTATGTAATCTTGTTGGATATGTAGACAGCTCTACAGCATCCGTTGGATATGGTGGAGGCTGTAAAGTTGAAATTGATGCAGCCATGTCACCACCATAAAGAATGGTCAGAGACATAATGAGGAATGACCATAGAACTAAAATCAGCTGTACGTGCTTTGCTCGAACCGTGTCCACCCACTGGTCTGTAAGCATAGCGAAAATAGCCAAAGTAGTTGTGGAAGGTTCCTCGTCAGCAACTAGTTTACGTATGAGAAGCCAGAGTAACACCAGCCCACTTAAGAGTAGTATCCAAACATCAGACTGAAATGGCACAAAAATTGCTTTCCATCCAATTCTAGAAAACAGCGACATGTGGACGACCGTTACGAACTGAACCTGGTAGACTATCATATAAGCAGGTAGCATTGTATAAGCCGGTTTGCGTGCTTGTAAAAACATTTCGTGCGCGTACTCGACGATATCAATATATTGGCCGTAGTTGTCGTCGTCTCTTGCAAACGTACTATCCGAAAGCCATCCGTGCGAACCGAAGCTCAATTCGTCCCAAGGATTATCACTGGACATATTAAACAATTTTCCAAATTCGGCTTCCATCGGCTGCTTGAATCCAAATGTTTGGTCACTCTCGTAGGTACATTGGAAGCATTCAACGTGATGAATATGCTTCAAATGATGGGAATGCACTGATTTCCATTGGTAGTGAATATCCTGTAGACTATAGCTGGTTAATGGAGTTAGCAGCTCTGTCAGTTTCTCTGGTGTTCCACAAAAGGCACACATTAGGGATATATTGCTAGTAGACCCATTGACTTCCGTTTGAATAAAGATTCGATAGTCCATGAAAAAATTATAAAATTCGTCCCATTCGGCAACATAGTCCCAAGAAATCGTTGAGTGTTGGATAATAACTTCCCATATTAGTACAAACTTTGGATTTTCCTTGCGCAGAACGAAGTCAGTGAAGTGGTAATACACCATTTCCTCAATATCTGTCTCCGACTGTACATAATACAAGTGTGCATAACACTGCAATGAACAGCGTTCCACCAAGCACTATTATTGGGAATATTTTGGTGGTACAAAAATTTGTCTTGTATGAATGTATGATAGTAGTGTCCTGAAAACTTTGATTTCTCCGAAGCCAGACCAATGTACATTCGTTCTATTAAATCATTATGGCTTTTAAGAACAACACGAATGGTACAGTCTCCAAGCGCGCCGTGAAAAAGCGACGCAATATTTGGCGACAACTCGCCTTTTTCGCCGTTTGAAGGGCATGGTACAAAAATGATTGACAAAGTTATGACAAAAAATCTGTGATTTACTAACATTTTAGGAATGTCACTGGTTGACAACGTATTAGTCAGCTACGGATATAAAACTGTTACCTACTATGTGTGTTGGATAATGCAACGAAAGCCAGTTTTACAAGAAAACAACCTAAATATTATTCACGGAGGGTTGATTTCGATTGTACTAGGTTGAAAGGTATACCTTCAGAGGATTTTCAAATCTACTTTCTTTCGAATCTGTATTCATACGGGCTAAAAGCTAAATTGAACTATTGCTTTACACACAGATTAACGTAAGCGAGTCCTTCCAAAATAAAGAGCAATTCGATGGGGCTGTATTCTTGAATCTCTTGAAAACAATGAAACAGAACTGAACAGGTCAAAACCTTATACGAAAGATGTTTGGATGTAGACCATTGAACGTGTTCTATTGCCTATCCAAATGAAGACATTATCATTTGGACTGACATCATTACATGTCAATCGAGTTTTGAAGATGTGAAGCGTGGCCAATTAGACTTTGTGTCCGCTTATTGATGAGTTGTTTAGAGTGGCTCGTTAGGTAAAAATTCAATATTTTCAAACTAAATAATGCTGTTATAACTATAACAAAACTGTGAAAGTGCGAAACGCAATTAGCTGAAGTGGCGACAAGTGAAGAATATTAAATTTTTAGTCAATGCCTTCACGTGTTTGAGTACTTTGGGATGCTTGTTGGTTTTGTTAAAATTCGTATACGTACATAGAACTCATTAAAAACCGTTTCGTCGTTTGCAACGCATTAATATTTCCACGTGGTCAAATCAGTCATGGGTTCAATGAAGGTTACGGTTAATGACAATCTTCGCAACGATAGCTAAGTAAATGTATTGCATGGTCAAATGCTGCCGAACTTACAAGACTACCTCAATGAAATTGAAATACTGCTAATACCGAATGGTTCAGAAACAATTCTTAGTATTTTTTTATTGTTTCCAATCGCCAGAAAAATCAACCTATATTGTGTGTATATTGGGACTCAGTAAATATAAATTCCAAGCAAAATTTTGACAAAATTGCAAAACGTTCTTTAACATGATTGATTGGATGTGAACTTATACAGTTTTTACTCTTTCAAGTTCTTTATTAATGGCGAAATTTATTGGTATTGTAGGGCTTGAATGCAATTTGCTTTATTACCCAAAGACACAACTAGTTGCAGCCATTGTATTTGAAAAAATATTTCGATTTGTTTAAAACACTGAATTCGGCTTATTTATTTTAAATTGCAACCCTTTTACAATAAAACCCAAAAATTGCGCTGGTAATTTTTATTTTAAACAGTGCAGGTACACCTTAATCTATTGTCTTGTATTAATATTGTTTAGGAGATTGCTACGGTCTTTCGATGAAGTACTTTCAAAACTATCTTGTAGTTTATCAAAATATCCTACGAAAATGGGAGAAAACTCTTATATTATTAGAAAATAATACAAATCGAACTTAATCGAACCTAACCATATCGTTCTAAAAGGTAAGTTGATTGCCTGGACCAGAACGTTAAATAACTAACAAATATAAATGCGAGAGTGATGTGTATATTCCATCATTATTCCATCTACAATAATAGCAGTGTTTACAATAGCAGCAAAGTAATTGCATAATTAACTCCTGTATCTCCGAATTCTAAGAAGGTATCCTTGTGAAAATGAAAGAATGGATATGCTTCCTCCAGATAGAACGGTTGGAAGCTTTTTACCACCTTTCCCAAGTAGGCATGTTTCGGCACACATTTAACAGCGGATGCCAAAAAGTCTCTACTTGCGCCTTCCAATGCTCCAAAGGAGTCGCTCTGGTACCAAGCAATAATTACAGGTTTGATCACACAAACAATCACAACCACGTATCCAAGCAAGCCGTCCTCTCTAATTACCGTTTGGAATTTCACAAATATGAATAACATAACTGAGAGACAAGCAATTATTGAATTGAAACAGTCCATTCAAAGCCTGGATGAGTTCTAATCGTCGAGTCGTGGCAATGTGATTCAGGCCAATTACACAAAGAGTTGTGATTATTTCGCCCACCGCTATGAAGTTAGTTGCTAGTTCCATTACCTCATTATGGTGATTGGTCATGGATTTGTCGTTGCGGGGATCTTCATCGATATCAGTGGCTTTTAGCTTGAGACGTAGTTGGACAGCAAGCACCAGTACGTGGGATACAGCACCAGGATGATACATAGTCATACTGGAAATTATAAAATGTAAAATGATTTTAACTATAGTCAATATCACTCAAGCAACAATACATCTTTTATTTAGAGTGTGCTCATCTAAACCATACATGAAAACGGTAAAATGTGCTTCGGTAAAACACTTTAGCTTTGTGGTATAACTGATACACGCCGGTAGGAAACATTGGATGAGCTTGATTCGCAGCCTTAAAATTTTCATGGTTTCTTCTGTAAGATACATTGCTGTAAAGTTTTAAGGCTTCTGTTTTAGTTAGTGCATGAAGTAAGTCCGACAGTATAATATTCACTTCTGCTGTTTAATACAGAATGCTTGAACCCATTTACATACGACATAGGTTGTGGTAATTTTCCAAAATGGGCTAATGTGCCAATTAATTGAGATGCTGTTACGGATGATGATGTATAATTTCTTCTGGGAGAACGAATTGGCGGTCGAATTTATGTCTGTCGGTAGCATTAAATCTACGTATAATGGAAGAAAATATTTGGTTAAACATATTATTTGAAGTATTCAAATTATGAGATAAAACTTAGTTTTAAAAGTAACATCCAACATTTGAATTATCTCACACATCTCGTTGAAAGTACACAGTCCGTAAAGCCGGAATTGAATGGGCATTGCAGATTTGTAAGCGAAATAATTTCAAGACTTAAGTTTGAAGTTTGAAGTTTGAAGTAGATCCATACCCCTGTCCAGGGTTATTACACAGACCATGCACTTTCATTTTCACTGGTGAACATATTGCGAACACTTTCCACAACTGCTTCAATACATTCATTTATGCACGCAAGATCACACGTGTCTTCACAGTTACTTTTTCGACTAACTTGTTGACCTTTTTATGCTGACCCTTGATTTTTATTTTCCAGGTGAGAACAGTTCTGGTTCTTGCATACGTTTTTAGACATGGCTTGATAAACTATGAGTCATTCCTCAGATAAGTTTTACTTTTCATCAATCACTCTATGCGTAGTAGAAGTTTGAAGTTTGAATTAGATCCATACCCCTGTCCAGGGTTATTACACAGACCATGAACTTTCATTTTCACTGGCGAACATATTGCGTACACTTTCAACAACTGCTTCAATACATTCGTTAATGCACGCAAGATCACAAGTGTCTTCACAGTTAACTTTTCTTTGTTCAATTAGGAATGCTTTCATATTTGATTTAAATTTTTTAATTGTATCACTGCGTTTTATGTTGTCTGGTACTTCATTCCATATTTTAGTGTAGTGATATTGAGATTCACTTAAGCACGTGTTTTTGTTGACAAATTTTATTTTTCCACTTCTAGTGTTTTTTTCCTCAATAGCATCTTCATTGCATATATTGTAAAAGGGGGCTGGACATTCTTTTCTTATTGAATTATAGCATAGTATAGCATTTCGGTAGGTGTACATCTCCCCTATGTATAGCCATTTGTCATACGAGGTTTCTTTTTCTTTATCGACTATCACGTTTGTCTGTCTGTCTGTCTTACAACATGAATATTTGACTGTGTTTTTTGCATGTTTTATAAGTTTGTTAATTGGCTTTAAAACAGACTTTTTAGCATTTCCCCATACACCAGACATGTAATAAACCTGTGACAACACTAGTGATTCAATTATTCGAGTTAGTTGTGTTTTTGTCAACAGATTGGCTATAGTTTTTATTTTCCATAGGGTTTTATTTGCTTTCTTGATGGTATTCATTATATGCTCATTCCAATTAAGGTGTTTGTCTTTCGTGATTCCTAGCGATGTAACTTGATCACTGCACATAACTTCATATCCACTCACACTAATTTTTGTCTCTATGTTAATTTTTGTCTTTGGGTTCGTGTGGTAAATAATTTTAGTTTTTTGTGCATTGATTTCAAGCTCATTATCACTGAACCATTCTTCAAGCATATAACATTCTTGCTGTAATTTCCTTAAATCCTCTTCAATGTTATTTTTTCTTATTTCCATCCCCGTCTGGCTATCGTCAGCAAATAATGTTAATTTTGCATGATTTAAATTTACATACATGTCCCCAGCATTCATACTATATATCAATCCAGACAGAGTGCCACCCTGTACAATGCTCCTTGATGTAGTAAGTAACTCGGATTTTTCCCCATTGCACACAACATACTGTTCACGTTTATCCATGTAGGCTTCAAACCATCCAGGGTCAATATTATATTGCAGGTCCAGTTTCTTAAAGAACCGTTGTCTATCAACAGTGTCAAATGCTTTCTTCACGTCGTGCTGTATTAGTGCATAAGCATTGCTCTGTGATATAGCGTTCCTCACATTGTTCATAATATATGTTTCAGCCATTTCAGTATTATGTGCAGGTCTGAATCCAAATTGGTTAACGTAAAGCATATTATTATCTAGCACATGTTTTCGCAGTTTCACATACACACACTTCTCTAAGATTTTACTTAATACAGGCAGAATGGATATAGGTCTTAGATCGCTCGGTGTTTCAGGTTTACATTTTTTGGGGATGGGCACTATTTTTGCAACCTTCATTTTTTGCGGCACTGTACTAGTGGATATAGTGAGGTTCATTATGTGGAGGATCACATCACAGAATTTTTGGTTTTTCACTAGCACGTTAAACATCAAGTTGCACATACCCATACTGTCCTCACTTTTATTATCCTTTTTGTTCATTTTAGACCATGCATAGTAAAGTTCCTTCCGCGTTATCATGTCAAGTGTATATCTTTCAGTGTTGAACGATATTTCTGGTATGGGTTTGGCCTCACCGCAAGGCTTATTTGAGATGTCCGCAAAGTGTTTATTAATCTGGGCTGGAGGGAATGGTATTTCATTTGTCTTGTCTTTAGTCTGCGTCATTTTTCTTACGGTCTCCCATATGCCGTGCTTGGCAATAGATTCATCCACAAAGTTTTTCATATCACTCTGTATCATGTTTTTGGTATCCCTTTTAATGTTCCTATATTCACCCCATTTCACTGGATCGTCAGCTAATGTTGCTTCTCTGTACATCCTATCCCTCATTTTAATATGTGATTTTGTATCCTCACTCAGCTTTATCATTTTTTCATTTTTCACAACACTTCGTGATTTAGTTTTCACATATTTCTTTTTCATGCCCATAATGTGTTTTTCAAATGAGTCTAGTGCCTCAATGGGGTTTTTAAGTGTGCTAATATCACTTAACATTTGGTGTATATCCATCGTGTGGTCAGCTTTAAGAAATGGATTGTAATCCTTATACGTTATAACATGCTTTGGTTTAATTCCCTTTTCAATCTTGAGTGTAGTAAAAGTAGCGAGATGATCAGCAATGTGGAGATTTTCGACATAGGTATTTATACACATATCACTTTTGTTAGTTATCATGAGGTCAAGTATAGCATTTTTACGTGTGTGGTTTTTCACTATTTGTTTCGCATTATACTTTCTAAGCATGAGCTCAAACTTTCTTAAGGTCTTAGCATTACTTATGTTAAAGTCACCTATCAACATGTAAAGTCTTTTCGTTTTAGTTAGCTCATCCACTACCATTTCTATTGCTTCTATGTCATTCATAAGTATATCAGCGTTATTGCTAGGCGGCCTATATACACATGCAATGAAGAATGCTTTTTTCATACCATTTTTTATTTTGAGTGTCAGTACTTCCAGTCTCGATGTATGTTTCACCATGTCGTCACAATTTAGGTTATAGTATTTACAGGTATATACATTGTTCACAAGCACTGCCACTCCTCCACCTCTTTTTTTGTTTGTCTGACTGTATATTCGGTCTCTTCTATATAATGTATATTCATTTAAAATTGCTACAGAGTGATGCTCGGCAAGCCATGTTTCACTAATTCCAATGATATCAAGTTGTCGTTTAGAAAGCTCATGTTGTAGGGTAGTAAAATTAGCATTTAGGGATTGTACGTTCACATGCATCACTTCACATAGTGGCTTTTTGCTCGTTGGTAGTCATTCTGTGCTTCTAGATGTGAGTGGTGTGGTTGCTAGGTTGCCAGACATGAAATATCCAGGATGTGTATTCTGTTCAGTTTGATTGGTAGGATGTGTGTGTGTAGAACGAGGAGGTATTTGTGGTGGCGGCTCATAAGATTTCTGATTTGTTGTTTGTATTTGCATGCGAGTAAGAGGCGGTGGTGGTGGATGATCAATGAGTTGTTGCTGTGAGTGGGTATTCAGTTGGTCAGGTGTAGTATTTTGTTGTGAATGTACGTTGTGTGTATGTATCTGTGTATTATTTTCATGTGTTGGCTTGATAAGTGGATGATTTTGTGCTGTAGGTTGTTGTGAGTGTGCCACTTGTTGCTGTGCGTGTAGTAGTTGCTGCTGTAAGTGCTCTATTGTTTGTTGCATTTGTGTATTGGATTGCATTGGATTGTTGTTTGAATGAGCTGAAGGTTGCTGAAAATGTGCTGTGGATTGTTGGAAGTTAGCTGTTTGTTGCATGTTTGTGTTGTGAGGCATTCTAAATGAATTGTAACTTTCAGAGCGTTGAGGGTATCTCATTTGCATATTTCTATTTCCATGTGTATCTTCAGTTCTCCTCCTTTTGCCAACATTTCTTTCCGCTGTCTGTTCAAACTCTCGTTTTCTAATCGCAAACTCTTGTCTCTTTGTGCGTGAAATACATTGCTGGGCATACGTTTCATCTCTGGTTATGTAAATACCTCTGAATTTTTCATACTCTTTCAAGCCGTTGCTTTTCACCAATGCATTAAACACATCATCACTACTCCCTAGCTTTACTCTAACAGGTCTCACTTTGTTCGGTCTTAATGCTCCCACTCTCGCTATTAGTCCCCTCACTTGCTTTCCATATACTATAGCTATCACTTCATGTATAGTGTCATTCGCTCGTTCGTCCTCTTGTATCCCATGAATTATAATATTTGTTGCGCGCCTTTGTCTCTCCTGTGTCTCTTCCAGCAATTTATATTTTTCCTCAAGTCGGTCCATTCTACTCTCAGCATTCTCATTAAACTTATTCTGTTCCTCCTGTGCATCTTGTATACACTCAATTTCAAGCATATGCTGCTCTTGTATTGAGCTCACTTTCACTACCTCGGCTTCAATTCCATCTACTCTCTGCGTCAGTCCATTCAACTTTTCATCTATACCCTTAATGTGTTCATGTAAACCAGCGTTTCCTTTTCGTATGATATCTACGATTTGAGCACTTGTGTAGCTTTCTTGATTTTCTATTGGTGCCATTGTGAGTATACTTGTCAAGATCTGTCAAACTTTCGTTGTCACTTTTCTTTGTTCACTAAACTTTTGTATGTAAATTTTATTTTGTGTGTAATAGTAGTGAAAATAGTAATCAAATCGGAAGAAAAACAATAGTTAGGTACATGTACACATGCTATTAGTACGTAATAAGCGAGCTTCATTAGGAGTTTTCATGTGACTCTAATTCATTAAGTGTGTACAAAAACAAATCCAGGACGCTAAGTGGACATACGTGTTTCTAAAATAAAAGCGTAATTTATCAACTGTTGTAGTAGTTTCATCCTACAAATATGTGTACAATACAATCTCCATAATATAATGTAGCTTACGTTACGTTGTACGGATAAGTGTGTGGGAATTTCGCCAAAAAATATTCCAATATGGCTACCATCTTCACCTTTACCACAGTTCAGAAACCACAGATACTACTTCAAAATCTACTAAAAGCCAGTACGTAAACTTCTCAGTTTATATCATTGTCATGCATGCATGCATGACTTTTTTGTGGATTTTACGCTTTCGTGCTTCGTCAAAGATTAAATCATGATAGGAGAAAATAGTCCATCATCATCACAGGCATTTAATTTAGTCCTCCTCCTCCAAATAATATACCTACTCCACTCTATTTCTTTGTTTCTTTAGAAAAGTATTGTTTTTGATTACAACTACACAGTAGTGGTCCAATAATGGTCGCATAGTTTTTATTCCCCTGCCAATCTCATGCGCAAACGACCTTTTCACAGTTGGTGTTGGTTTTGCGCTGAAGTAATTGTGAGCTGTCATGTCACTCGAGAATTCGTCTTTTTTTTTCTCCCTGTTGGTCATCATTCGTGAAAGGCAAGATTTGTAACTTTTCTCTCTACCAATCCACTTACTTGAATAAAAGTGAACAAATTATAAAAATTATGTGAAACGGATCTGAGTTTGAAAAAACGATATGCTATCATAGTTTTTCTACGAAATAAATCTACGTTTACTTCTCTCTTTAGTCCCTAATTAACTTATTAAACTGCCAACGGAAAAAACAGAAAAAGAGCCTCTGTACAACAACCATACAAGGCATCCCAGTGCTCCTGGTGTTTTCTATACGCTGTACTTATTCTCATGCATGCACCAAGTTACTTTGATGAGCCATCAAACTAAGCTGACGATGATGATGAAGATAATAGCTATATTTATTTTTTTCACCTAAAATATTAAACAAAAAGAAAGAAAATATTTTATTGTGCTAAAAGCCAATATTTTTATGCATATCAAATATGCTTGCATGTTGTCAGTAAATTCAACCAAGCGAGGAAATACCCTACTTTAGTTTAAAACATACACATTCCGTTTCGCAATTCAATTTTTAGGTATTTTTCTGCTTCGTTTAATTTAGTTATATGACGAAGTTAACCCTGAAGCAAAAACATTTTTCTTTTACGTCTCATCCCATCTCACTGTTGTCTCGTCTCCCACTCTTTTTCATCATCATCGTGTGAAGTTTTTCCAATCCGTCTTCATTATGCTCACTTTTTTTTCTTAACAAAACCTTAAAAACACAGAAATCTAATGTTAATACATTCATTATTGCTGCCTACCCAAATAGGATTTTTCGCTACTACTCCTGCTACTGCACAATTTTCCCTTGTTGCGCCCTCATCCTCCTCATCACCTTATATTGGGATACAGATCTCCTCCCTTTTTTAACTTATACCCAAGAGCTGATTGTCGTGAGTAGACTTATAATTGCACACCTTTTCACAAAATAGGAGCATTTCTTATGACAGCGTAATTACACCAAAGGGCTCACTATCTTACTCGACAATTTTTTGTGTTTTAATCGCAGTGGTCAGATAGTGTGGGGGCAATTTAAGTAGTGAGAGATTTTTAAAGAAAATGTGACGTCTACCTACTTATTTTGATCTGTAATATCGCGTTCCTTCGTGCAGGAATGAAAAAAACACGAGGAGGCGATCGCGATCCAATTGTAATAGTAATAAGTTTTTGATATGATCGTTCATTTGCACGCTATTCTTTCGACATTTAACTCTTTTAGTTTTCAGATGAAGAATGATTTGATGACGATCGCTATGATTGACATTTCATGAGGAAAGGGGGGAGCCAATCAAAATAACACTGAAAACCTCTCAAAAGAGTGACCCTTTTTGAAAAATATAAATATAAACCCTGTGGTATCTGGTACCTATATAATTTTGAAAGAATTTATAACGAAAATTGGTACGGACGTATTTCGTTTCTGTTATTTTACTAATTGCAGAAAAAATGCAATAAGATACTGTCATGCAAAGTGGCGCTATTGAATTGAGAAAATTGAAAACTCAATACTTTGGTGGAAATTTTATGGCAAATTCCATTGAAATCTGCTTTTTGAAGGACTCCCGCAATGCAAATTGGGGTCTTCGAATGATATGATACCAGCTATTAGGCATACGCAACAAACAATATTTAAGATCAAACTTAGTGAACATCTGGGCAGCGGACACTCAGTATAAAAACTGAAGGATTAACGACAGTATTTGTTATCATTTTGCTAATAACCGATTATGTGGGTATTTACTTAATGAAAAGGTGAAGAATTGAGAATTGGGCCTATCATGTTTTAATATAAATTTTATGGATATTTATTTTTTTCGTTTGCTGGCAAGCGCTGTCTTGAAGATTTAACGCGGCGATCGGTGAGTTGAGAATGAAACTAGTCAACTCAAGCAAGACTGGAAGTTTTATGGAACAACTTACATGGGGTAACATGAGATAGTTGCCAAGGAAAGTACTTATGTGATCATTAGCTGTCTTTTGTCGTGTACGTTTTTAAAAATAAAATTTTCATTCCTAAAACTATTCGGCACGATCTAAAAATCTTTGAGTTTATTTCGGTCTCCCTTCCCGCAAATTTTAAGTTTTATTTACTAAATTCTAAATTTAAGTAGATTCTGCTATCCAACATGTACTGCTGCCCACAAGCATGCCCCGGATATCTTCCAGAGCCTTATCATATTCCGGGATACGGCGGACACATTCCATCATCCCGTGATCGATACGGAAGCACATTTGGCAGGACCAGTCGACAATGCATTGAAGATCCATGCGTAGCACAGGTACAAATCCCTAATCCAACTTACTAAAATCTTGTACGTAGCAAAATTACAACTTAGTGGACGTTTTTGCTTGCAGGCACCGTGTCCCGTTCTACAAGCGCCTAGCGCATGTTGTCCAGAGCCAAGTCCATGCTGCTGGCGGAATCCAATTGGTTGTGAAGATATCGGCTGTTGTGATCCAGTATGTTGTCCCCCTCCCATAAGACACCAACGCAAACGCAAGCCCCCATGCGAAGAACTTCCTTGTGATCCATGCGCTATCATGAAAAGTTGCAACAATCCATCACCCTGCGGTGGATCCGATGGTCCTTCCAGCCGTCTGGAAGCCGCATCTTGTGGAACGCCTTGCAAACCACCTTGCTTTGATCCTTGCGCTTGTGACACCCGTGCACATCATCTTAACCGTGGTCCCTACGCTTGCCCATGTAGACCTGAACCTGATAATGAAATTTACCGGTGCTGCGAGCCAATGTCATCTTCGTATGCCGGTCACATTCCCGGATTCACCTTTCATAGCATGGGTCGGACCACAGGAAAGGCCACCTGGGGAACTAAGCAGTACATGAATAAATGCTTCTACTTTAATACTTTCTCCAAGATTTAAGCAATTCAAAATTTATACCGAGCCACTTTTCAAGAATGTTATAACTTTTTCGGTCTCCATCTGTCATATTTCCCCATTCCTCAAAAAAATTATTGTGTTGTCCCTTGCCATTTACAAAAAAAAATGTATACTTTTAATCACTTTCTTTTTACAATCGGCTCAATAAATCCGTCGTCTCTTTATAAAAATATACTATGATGATCCCTTTTAAGCCGTAATTTTCATTACTTTTTTGCATCTTCTTCGCCATTCATTGTTGCCGAGTATCATCGAAAATAATCACATAATGCTTAATCGTTTCATCATGACCATTCAGCATTTATATCCTATAAACAATTCAAAAACCAAAACATGACACACGTTTTTTTTCTTCTCCCTCTCATCTTGTCTCACTCACAGAAAGTAGCCTTCTGTGCACATAACAGTCTTCTTTTTTCAACCACAAAATGAAAATTTATTATTATATTTTTATGTAAAAATGAATGACTTAATAATAATTAAATGGTTATGGTCAATTACTTTGCGTTCTAGTGTACACCGAGCATCATAGCAATAAAAACTATCAAGAAAACCACTAACGCTACTATTCAGTCTCTACTGCTTCATCATCAAAATGAAATTGCCTTTTTTTTTTCTTCTTCAAAGTCATTTTCGGAATGGGAAATAAAAAGTCTCCATATTTATTAGAGTAGCACACCAGCCATCCAGCTATTTGAAACTTAATGCTTTAGTACCTTAATTCCTTTGTGTACTCATCCGAGAGATACATATTAGATTATTGCACACGTACATGCACTACGGTAATATTTATTCATTACGACGATGATGAGTCAAGTTGAAAAAGAATAAGATTTTTTTTTTCTGTTTTCCTTCTGCTGCAATAATTACCCATCCCTGTGATTATATATATTGTTAATATAAAAACGTGGGACCACTTCGTGGGCAATTTCTTTTTTGGACTGCTTTGCTCGTCACTAATACTACGACTACTTCAACTACAACTACTACTGACAGTTTAAATTCCCGACATACAGATATACACTCACTACTCACGCATGTCTTGTACATGAGGGCTTTGGCTTATCCGTAAGACGATGATGATGGTCAGCAGTTGTTTATAGTTTATGGAGTATAATTGCTATCTTCAAATCATAAATCGACGAGAGATCAAAGCGAAACCAAAGGGGAAAAAAATAATAAATAGCAAACGGTTCATAATATGCATAATGTAACTTTTTTTGTACAGACATTCTCCATCATGATAGTCGCGATGGGCATCATCAGTGGCAGTCGCATATAAAAAGAGAAGCTCCATTGTAGTATAAACAACAATAATATCAGCAACTACCGCAGCAGGAGCAAACAACAGAGGAAAAAAAGAACATGTCTACTTTTGCACATTTTAATTGGCCCTTCCTCTGCATTTTGCTTGTTCTCTGCACACCAAAACGTCTTTTGAAAGGTGAGATAGAGATCGATTAATTTATATATGTCCATAATAATAATACAACTACTATTACGATGTGTACAATAAAGGTATTCTTTTGCACGAAACATGTACAATGCTCATTTATTTTCCTTTTTTCGCTCTCGTCAGCAAAGAGAAAATAAGAAGAATGTATGAAGGAGGTGGGGCGTGTAGCCTGAGTTTACCATTAAATTGCACTCATATCAAATTTAAGATAATTCCCTCTCTTCTCGTCATGATATTTAGTCAGGGAGGGAGCAGGGAAGAGTAAAACTTCCATTAAAATTGGAAATTAAAATCTGAATTTAACACGAAAATGAATATTCCTCCGCCTCCTCCAAAAGGAAAAAAGAGAAAAAAAAACATGAGAAAGAATACGACACGGTGGTGATTATTAAAAACGGCTTGATGGCGAGAAGACTCCTTACCGGGCCAAAGTTATTTAATGAAAGTATGAAACTACTGCTACTAGAAAAGTATATGAAACTCAAGTGTTGTTGATCGAGGCAAATACTGCCTAAAAATTAAACATAGTGTTGAACATTTTAATTGTTTTTTCATGTGGACATTTTCAAGCCATTTTCCCACCTTGAACTGTCACGAAAAAAGACGGGTAATTGATAATGTCAATTTGTGGCATGGCATCACATT